>QAOC01017202.1:72056-88972 GCA_003255005.1 Begonia fuchsioides
TAATTTGGACGGTCAAGATCATGTTTGGGGGGAGACGTTGACGTTAACGGTGAACAGAGGGATGCTTATCTTTACAAAAATAAGATAAAGAAAATTTTTAAAGTTGTGGTATAACTTTATAAAATTGGTCATTAAATTTAAGTTAATTAAATATTTTAATATAATATTTTGGAATAACGTTATATTTATTTTCTTTATCTTTTTTAAATACACAAATTAAAATAAAATTAATATAATAAATTATAAATAATCATTTATTACGTTATCATAAAAAATTTAAATTATTTTTATTAGAAATTTTAGTAAAATTGATCGAATTAAATTATATTACAATAACAATAAACCGACCCATAATTGATTGGGTCGGTTTGGTAAAGAGTCAAATATGGTCCATAAAAAAAATGTCTTCTTCTTTTTGAAAGAAAACCGACCGACCCAAAACCCGAACAATCAATGCATAACTAATAACACGATTGGTCGGTTAAATTTGTCCACCCTAATTGAAATAATTTATTTTTAATCCTAAAATTAACATGTATTATATCACATGACACATTTTGATAATCCATAAGCGATTTAATTGCCTTAGCTTCAATTTTTAAAGCCCGTCTCTTATCCCATACGAACCCCATCCCTGTCACCATGTGTACCTTAGAGAAACAAGGCGACTTCTTCATCCTAACTCTCACCGGCGACGACGACCACCGCTTCAGCCCCGCCGTTATCGCCTCCCTTCTCTCCGCCCTCTCCGACGCCAAGTCCCAGGCCACACGTGGCTCCGTTCTAATCACCACCTCGCAGGGAAAATTCTTCTCCAACGGCTTCGATCTGGCATGGGCTCAAGCCGCCGGGACTAAGTCCGGCGCCAGAGATCGGCTGCACCACATGGTCGAAATATTCAAGCCCGTTTTGGCGGCTCTAATTTCCCTCCCGATGCCGACCATCGCGGCCGTTTCTGGTCACGCCGCCGCCGCCGGGTTTCTGCTGGCGCTGAGCCACGATTACGTCTTGATGAGAAGGGATCGAGGCGTGCTGTACATGAGCGAGGTGGATATAGGGCTCACTCTCCCCGATTACTTTGTCGCGATTGTGAGATCGAAGATTGGATCGAGTACTGCTCTGAGGGACGTGTTGTTGAGGGGGATGAAAGTGAAGGGAGAGGCGGCGGTGGCGATGGGAATTGTGGATTCTGTGCACGACGGCGACGGCGGTGTGGTGGAGGCGGCGGTGGCGCTTGGGGGTCAGTTGGCGAAACGGGGGTGGGACGGCGAGGTGGTCTCAGAGATCAGAAAGAGCTTGTACCCTGAAATCCGTGCAGTCTTTGGATTGCCGATGAAAGCCATTGCATCTCCAAGGCTCTGAGTCAATCAAGTTTATTTGAAATTTACAAATAAAGAGTTTGATCTGTGCTGGAATTCTACTACTTAATTGTTCTTCGTATTGAGATTTACGAATTATTAAGTACGATCATAAACACTACCCGAGTGTCAATGTCGTTAGAGCGAACTTTCTGTCTACCAAGTAAACGACGATCGAGTGAGATTATCTACAAATGAATCCTAATTTAACGAGATTCGACCCTTTCAATCTAGTTCATATAATGTCTTTTTTGCGAGTTAGAAGAAATGCATCTCAAGTACACCAATTAGTAGGAATGAAAAGATTACCATTAGATCAAAACAACTTACCCGAAGAATCGTCCTTAACGAAATATATCACTTTGCGTTACGAAAACCATAAAGGAGATGTGGATACCATTGTCCGAACATCATATGCCCAATTTCCACGAGTCGTCGAAACGGTTTTTATCCAAACACTAATGGGTCGAAGAGTATCATTGGACATAACAAGCATAAATAGAAGTTTCGTATAATGTTTGTTCGATAATTAACGGCAAATTACAATGTCGGGTAAGATCTAATGACAACTTCTCGAACAGAATACCCACAAGGCTCTTTCCAAAATCACAATATTAGCAAATATCAGGAGAACATGAAGCATGGAGTGACATTAAGATAAATGCTGGGGGAGTAAAGATTTTAACCAACCTGCTATTTTGTTACGAGTTTATGTAGCACATTGCTTGTGCTTGAAGATAGTAAGAATCCTTGTATTTTCGTCCGCTGCCTACATGGATTCCGTCGTTAATCCAGTCCTCGCGGTGAATCCAAGCCTCTCGGCTAACGTCAAGAACTCCCAGAATCTGTTGCGAGGACAGTTACTCAGATGAGCAAGTTTTTTGGAGAAACTAATTCAGACAAAACACTTCTCAGGTAGAGCAGTTCATTGATAAAGAAATGGATACAATAAAGGCATATTTGTTATATACAATCGCCGGATACTTTAGGAATCGAGACAGTTTATAATAAAATAAATAAACATAAAGATTAATACATGCAACTATATATTCATAAACACATAAAGTATAATAATTTAGCAGAAATTCAAAAATCTCTCTATGAGCAAGCGCAATCTGATTTTGCTCGGTTTATCCAAAAATAAAACTAAAATTGGAACTCACGATTCTAGATTTTTAAATTTGGAATCGGACCCTGAATTTTGGTTTTTTAAAATTGGGACCGAAACTAGATCAAAACCGACGGTTTCGGTCCAATTTGCGATCTCAGTCCGGTTTTACCCACCTCTCCAGCGATTTTGTAGTTTCGGTCCTAGATCTGTCATCCCTCCCCAGTAGAAATTCAAAGATCTTCCTGACTCACTATTCTCAATTCTTATATTATTAACTTTATAACCCTTCAATACACTAACCTCCAATGATGGAATAGACTAAGGCTTCAAGCAAATAGATTCTTTTACTATTCATAGTTTATACCTATGAAATCAATCGGGAATGTCATTTTAACTACTTATAGTACAAATAGTAATTGATAATAACCTCATTTTTCACGGTGAGGAAATAAAGCTACAACGAAATAAGGCGAAAACTGAACTAGCAGAGAACTTTAGAGTAAGAGCGCTACTCACCGCACCACCTTTCCATGACACAAAAGCGGGATGGGTTCTCGATGGCAAAACCTGTTTTAACATAAGGCAATGACAGCGAGTGTTACATAGATAGACTGGATCATGGCGCTAAACATATAAAAACAATAGAAGTAAAGATAATTATTTGAATTCAATCTAAGATTCAGTGCTATGTCCACATCTGCTGCTACAGAAATTGACAACTATATGAGACGAACATAAACTTGAGCAACTACTAATGCATATTATTATTATTATTATCCATTTATGACTTTAGCTCAAAACTAGAAAACATGGTTCCTATTACTCAAAAAAATTTGGTCCACTTACCTCCACAGTATCAATTTCTTCATTTGCAGGGATTGTAAGCAAAACTCTGCAGTATGACAAATGAAAAAATTACCATATTTTGAAGTGAATGATGATTATCAAAATTACCACATTTTGATAAAAGAAGATACTTCATATGCAAGGATATCAGCAACACAGCTTCACCTCAGTTGAACCTTTTTTATCAAACCATGGCAATATAACAAGACCCACTAAACAGATCAATTCTTAAAGATGAATGGTATCGATCATAAATACTACTTCCTAGCCTGTGAATGATATTTCACTTAAAATATAAACCATAGATAGCTGAAATAGATAACGGAAAAAAACAAGGCTGCACACGACCCATAAAATGAGAAAAAAGTGAAAAAAAGTAATTACAAGACCTAACTAATTCAATAATTTCCCATAATATGTTTTTACACATTTTAGTCACAGGTTTGTGAGATTATATCACCCTATCACCTAACAAATCCTTCACAATGATGCTAGCAGATCATATCCAAAAGTTCCACACCAGATTTACACTTGCGATTATGACTTTTTTTACCTCATGGGAGCATGGTTCTCTGATTTGACTTATTTCTTACATAAAATAAAGAGACACATCAAGAAAGTATAGTTGAAAAATACCTATCCTCCACTGCAGGAACTAGACCATTAGTCAATGCCACCCCACCAACCTAATATCCAAAAAGAATCATCTTCTCTATGTCACACTGCCCCAATATTATATGAAATTCAGCATTATCAACCACAACTCCAAAAACTCACCAAGAGTATGCTGCAGAACAATTTCCTTTGAAGATCTATACGCCCTGCCAGCAAACACCAAAAGTTGCCTCATTTAGCTTACTTGTAATGATAAACTTTCATACAATAAAAATTTGGAGTGGGACCCGTGAATTCGGGTTGGGATGATAGAAAATAATTTTAATCTGATAGGTCAAGTTTTACAAAATTAGATATGAACTCGTTTCAATCGTATATTCGATCTATTAGGTTAAAGTTTACATTAGGTTTCGTAATATTGAAATTCGTAGGTTACTGACTTAAACCAACTAAAATTTTATTATTTGTTTTAGATTTTATCAGTTAATCGACTCATTGTGATGAGTCGGTTTCAATAAAATTGAATTCGAATTCAATTCAATCATACATTCGATCTAATATAAATTCGACTTAAAACTTTATATTAGTTTCAGTTTGGGTTTACATCGATTTTTTAAATTAAAAAGCGATTTGATCTGATCCAAATACTGGTTGGCGGGTCGATTCGATCCGATTGTCACTCCTAATAAAAATAGCAACGTACCAGTAGAAAGAATACTGCTGGTGATGGCTTCTGCAATTCCAACCTTCTCTTCTTTTTTTGGTTTAGAAGCAAAAACATGGTAATTATCCCACATTGGTAAATTAACGTTATATCCAGCATACAATCCATCTGATATATCTGACCTTCTGGGAAATTCCATGTGCCACGTGTCCTCAAGCATATCCTCATAGTCATGAAACCTTTATGAAACCACTGAATGCTTAGATAAAACACGTAAATTCGATTTAAAAACGAAATAAAGAAAAACCAATGATCCAACAAACCAAGAACGAGGTGGCGGAGGATACACATCAGGAACCAATAGCATTGGGTAGAACAAGCCCATAGGTGGTACCTATTTACGAAAAAGGAAAGGAGATTTATGAACAGACTGTGAATATCCTTCAAGAAAGACACATTAAAAAGAAATTGCATTTTAGATGCGCACATTCAGGGCAGTTAGCCTAGTCTTGTGAGATCCAGGTGGAATGCCATCTTCATAAGAGTGAACTAAGGCAACAGCATCAAGCTCTCCCTCCTGCATTTAATGATGCCACAGTTAGAAATTTTAGGGTGATAAGAACTTGCAAAAAGCCATAGTACGTGAATTTTTTCAAGAGTGACTAAGAGAAACTAACATTAACTTATGTATAAATTAGTTGGTCTGTTTCCAATCAAATGAGTCATAAAGATACACACGATAGATCACAGAAAATAATGAAGGAATAGAGTGGCTGAATCGATCTATATCACTGATCAAAGGACCATACATACACCAAATGATCATAAACATAACAATTTATTAAGGGTTTTTCATCCATTTGAATTTGATCCCATAAGGAGAATGGACTAAGTCACATACCCACAAAATATTAGTTAAGGGACTGTCACAAACTATTTTTTATCTCACCTGAATCTCACAATACGACTCTTTTAATCTGTTAACCATTAAGAGATCAATGGGTTTTGTCAAAAGGTCAGTTCGAATTGGTGGCCATGTCTGATGATGTCTTTGAGTCCATAGAAGGCATCTTGATATATCCTGAAGATATAGCACCATATAAATGCCTAAATACGGAACAATCAAGTTAAATGGCTAAAATCTGACCTCTCCGCCAAATGGTAAAGTCTTCTCAGTATTAGGCAGAGCAACTCCATCCTTGAAACCAAAGACAACAACCAATTAATTATTAATAACATGCAAAGTCAGTTTTTTACTACAAAAAAAGTTACTAAGTTTGCAAAAAAGGTAGTCTCATTCCAAATGTCAGTGCTAAAAAAAGAGACACGACAACACAATGAGGTTGGGAAAAAGGTACTTTTTAAAACCCTACCATTACCAAACTTACCTGCACAAGAAACCCCTCCATATGGACTTGAGCAGCGAAAGAGTGAAATGGAATGAGAAAGTTCAAATCTTTATCAGTTCCCCCATTTCAAATATTATACTTAATTTGAAGCTTACTTCGAGTCTTCAAACAGACTACCTTCATGACTAGAATATTATTAAATTATTGCAAACCATATACAACCTTATTTTCATAGCTTATCTATAAAAACCCACTAAAATAGGAAAACCAATCACTAAAACTAAGGTTTCAAAAAATATAAAACCTATTCCCAATTGATTATTCTACGTCAATTAGCATTCAAATACTCCAATAGCACGTTGATGAATATAAAAAATGGATTCATACATATAAAACTGTAAAAGAACAGAAATGGAAAATAAAATACCAAAGTTCCAGCAAAAACATCGACCCGGACCAAACACGAGCAACTTGCTCGGCAAAACCTTAGAAACTAATCAAGTATTCATAAGTCTCTCTCTACTAACCCTTCCCATTTATTTGCATCTCTCTCCCCTCCACCCTAACAGACTTGCTAGGTCACTGACTTGATTTCCAAAAATACTTTACCCCTTCGTTACTCAACCCAGGCTTCGAAAGTTTAAATTACCTTCTCTTTTGAATAAGAAATAACTAACCAATATCACAAGCACTACTGTAGTAAAATGGCAGCCTCATGTTGACACAGTAGAGCATTAGACAGTGGCAGTTGATTTTACAAAACCAGCAATAATATAAAAGTACGAATACCACACCAAGCATATAAAAGCAACAGAGGCAATGCCAATTAAAATTGCACTTACCTCGACGCAAGTAACTGATGTCACTTGAGCTCCCATATTGACGACGCATGCAGTAGATAACCCATTCCCAAAAATGGTTGCAATAGCTTCCTGAGACACATGCTTTTGTAAGATCAACAATATAATGTCTATTAATACCAAAAGACTGATTTGACACAAGAAAGAAGCTATATCATGTTCAAATGAAAAGCTACCAACAACCCTGACCTGAATCCTACGTGAAGAACACCGGTGTTTACATATTTAACATGGATTGCAACTACAGCTACTAATGTTGTTACATAGAATCTATAAAATTATGTGTATTGGACTTGATAACAGAACAATTTAATGCAATCAGGCAGTAGAGTAAAGTCCATTGCAACAAGTTAGGACTAGTGTATCCTTCATAGGTTCTGATTCAGAAAATGTAACTTTGATATGGAGTAAAGTAAATTTTCTCACCTGATGTACAACTGCTGTGGTAAAATGCAGGTCTCTCAAGACTATGGTCAACACCTCTTTTATTTCTGTCATGTTAAACAACAACATAATTTAATTCAAGTAACTTTTCGAAAACAGAAGATCCATTCACCAAATTTATGATGGAAAAACATAAATGATAACATTGGTTGACACAAGTGAAAATGTCACATTTTACAGAAAACATTGAACAGATTGCCACAACACCAATTTGAAATAACATATATACACAACATATACAAGGTCAATGATATAAGCTTGACTTCATCTATAATGTTAATTATGATATTTGTCATTCTATAACAGTTGAAAATAAAATGTGTGGGCGCTTCACTGAAACACTACATATATTATGAAAAGCAATCCAACCAGTCGAGGAGAGGAAAATATCAGCTACAATGAAGACTACAATCAAATCAAACAAGCTAGTGATACTTTCAGCTAAAGTCTTAGAGATCAGTTTCTAGGCCTTCAAAAAGAATATCCTGAGTTGCCAATAAGCAGTCACATTATTGTAATGGATCTGATGAACTAAAACTATGATTTCAGTAAGGAATACAATCAAACAAAATCTAACATAAAACTTCTGCCTGCTGACAAATCAAACTATAACTACAAAGAGAAACTTTGTGAATATAATTACCCCGATTGTCAAATGATTCTGGCACAACTATTACAGCAGAGTACATGCTTCTTTCATTGTGAGAAATATGCAACTTCTCCATCAAAATCCAGTCCCATATAGCATACAAGTCCTCAAATGCCTAAAATATCAGAAATTGAACTTAAAGTTTACGACCCATATATGAAGTACTCCTACATCCTTACTTTTTCAAGCGGGCATCTTTCATGTTTTTAACATCAATCAGATAAACAGATTAAAAAACTGGAACAAGTATATTATTTTCCGTACATAATGCATAAAAATGAGATGGAACTTCTTTCTCATTCATAAATTAGTCACAGACATCATGACATACCTGCTGCATAGAGTAATGTTGTGAAATATTGAAATGACCTCTGCGAATAGGACGATGTAGGCAATATGGCTCCGTGGGGGATATTTTCAATGCATCCTCACCACAAATAAACTCTTTGTATTTAGGTGCGCTCGTATTATGCCCTTCAGGTGTACAACTTTCGTTCTGATCTAAGGACTCATTGCCCCCATCCTTAGACCTGGAGCTTTCTGGTCAATCAAATATCAATGATTGATAAGAGAGAATTCTTAAATGCAATTTTCTTTAGTTAAGCAGCTACCCAAGTTTATAGTAAGTACTACCGGAAGCCAAAGGCGAAACAGGCCTCTCCTCATATACATTAGCCCAAGTGAAGGGTGTCTCCTTCCTATTGTTCGCAAGATTATTTCCATCAACACGTCCCATCTGCAGAGTATTTCTATAAATTTATGAGAATTCTACTCAAAAAGCCATGATGTTACTCTTCTTCATGCAAAGGCTTATATGTATCACCCCTTTTGGTGGTTCTAAAACACAACTATTAATGAAGAAAAAGAAAAAAAATTCATATGTCGAGACTAGCAAGTTATGTAGATATCCATTTCTGAGTACGGAGATTTATTGGACATGGAAATGATAAGTTCATAAACAAGACATGTAGAGTAAATGCAAGAACATAAAATTGGAGACGTAAAGAGTGAACATAGAAGGACTCACCTCAATGTATCAATTGTTGACAAGAAAAATGACATACAAAAACAATATGAATAATTAGGCCTACCTTCCGTGGGAAGGAATTGCTGGCAACCTCTTCATCCAAAAATGGTATCTTTAATATCGACGCTATCTATAAGGAAAAAAAAAGAAATAAATCTGTAGTTTATCTTCTAGAAACATATGACTAAAACAATGATGATTGATATTCACGCTATCATAAGCCTTCTCTCGGTCCATGTGTTGTGCAGTTGTAATTGGTGAATTAAGCATCTGAGACCATAAACCCAACATATTAGAGTCACAACTCAATAATAGAAATCGAATAAACAAGTTATATTTGACCTGATCTTGAACATTTCGCTTAGGCACTGGGACTTGACTAGTATGCCGAGCAATGCAATGAGGAATAGTTAAAGGAGTGTCCTGTGAAGCTAGACCTATCCTTACATTGGCAGAACCTTTAAACCACAGAGATAAACAAAAATTGCTTTCATTAAATGTGCTGTTAGACTCACTGGCCCTTGTGTTTTCGAGCCCTAATTTTTTTGAAGCATACTGCTTAATGCTGAGGAAAAACAAGGAGGATAAAAAAAATTTACATATGCTGATAGAGAGAACGGATAGAAGTACCAGGGTTTATAACGACCAAATTCGATCCTCTTTCGGAAATAAGCTGCGAGGGCACGACAGTTTTCAGGTAATCCTACGAGTGAGAACGAAAAAATTGGCATAATTCTCAAGAAAAGATAAAACGGAGAAAAAGACAGAGTGAGAGAGAAATTAGGTCGATGCCCTAACCATGTCAATGCCGGCAGAATAGTGAGGTGCAAACTACAAATTATCGCCACACGAACAACCAACGCTGAACGTCAATTCATAAACGCGGTTCTACTGAAGCTTCAAACAAGAAATCGAGCCAAGAAACATCGGTTCATTCGATCAGCGAAAGAAGAGGATGAACAGTCATCCCGCCACGGATGGCCATCGTTGCTCTCAACGGTTAGTACACTAGGGAATAGGGATAGTTCTTGAGGACCCGAGTGAACCCGGATGGGAAGATAATAGTACTTGGGGACCCGACCCGGATGGGAGGATAATAGTACTTGGGGACCCGATGAACCCAGATGAAAATAGTAGCAGGGGTGAACAAGGGCCGGGAGGATAATAGTACTTGGGGACCCGAGTGAACCAGGATGAAAATAGTAAGGGTGAACACGGCCGGTCCGACCTGATTTTATCTTAAAATAGAATTAAAATTGCAACTCAGGGTAAATTTTTTGAGATTGTGAATTAAAAAATTATAATAAATTTTATAATTATTAAAAATTAACAAAAATTTTAGAATATTATTTTATATTCTCGTGATTTAATAAAAATTTTAAATTATTTTAATAATATTTAATTAATAAAAATATTTTTTTTTAATTTAAAAATAAAAGAAAAAATCAAAAGTCGTACTCTAACATGTCCAAAACTCATTGCATTTTAACCTATTACTCCAAAACTCAGTGGTCAATTTGGCAACTTCAAACAATCTAAGTAATCCAAAACATAAATTCAAAGCAATTTTATTAATCTACGAACTTTAAAAGGTGAATTTTTGTAACAACCTCGTACTCAGCTAAACAAGCTGTAAGTATCAACATCTTGGTGGAGACACCACCCCTGTCCAATCAATGATCGTATGAAATTCAAGAAACAAATGAATAATGAACCCAAAAAGATTTCCATTTTAACCAAATTCACTGCAGGCATAAAATATGTCACCCAAGACACCAAATAATCCCAAGTAACAACCAGAGAATCCCACAAATTAGCTTCTGCAGCCGCCTCCTTCGCCCTATTTGCTCCGATTTTCCAAATAGCCTAACTGCACGTGTTGAGGTCAGTTCGTCTTTGTTTTATGCCCCTATTTCTTTATTGTCTTTCTCGGGACTGAATTCTTCATTCCGATAAAAAACAACAATGCACCGAAGAGGGCGGCATTCTGCAATAAAAATCATGCAAAATTTGTAAACCAACACTGAAAGTAGGGGTGAGTAAAATTAGACCGGGATTGCGAACCAGTCTAGAACCACTAGTTTTGGTCCATTCCGATTCTAATTTTTTAAAACTGTGAAACCAGAATCCGCAGTGAGCTCAAGAGAAACCCTAAATCGGTTAAAACCAGATAAAACATGACCTAAAATTGAATAAACCTGTAATAACCTCAAAAACCAATTCCAAACTCAATCCCCCCCTCAAAACCCGACCCAAATTTAACAAAGAATATACTTTTTTTTTTTAAATATTGGAACCATAATCGCTCTGTATTTCATGGTTTCAGTTTCAATTCTTCTCAGAATCAGAGTGTGCCCACCCCAAACCAGAAGTACAAAACTCTGACATTTGGGTATTTATCCGCACCTGCAAGAAGTTATTCAATAGGATGTTGAATTGAGGCTTGTGAGGCGCATAATTGAAGAAATCAAAGAGAAGTGGAGTGGTAATTGCCAAGTGGAGAAGCTGCAACACAGGAACACGATGTGTGACTCATAGAACAACATTTTCATAATGAAAAATATTTGATCCGAAGATTCAATCCTACCAGAAGGTAAGCTCCGCTCCGACCGAGCTTCCAAAGACGAAGAGAAGACCTCCAAACCCTTTGAGGGCGAGAAAAACAGCAATCAAGTGTCTAGCCTGTAGCCTCAAAACATCCGGATGAGATGTGAATATGGTTTTATAAAGAACCAAATACATTAACATATGGAAAAACATGAAAATGCCAAAATCATTTGACAACAAAAAACAAAAGAGAGAAAGTGGTAGTTCTCTCACATCAATATCCGGCAAATCAACGCCATACTTGAAAGATACATTTCTCCTGATATTAGAAAACTTGGGAATTAACTCCTTAGCAGTCGGCCCGCCATAGACACCAAACTCATTAAACCTGATAAGATAAACGCAATACAAATACAATCATATAGAATTTCTGGACATGGAGACCGCTAAAAGCAAATATGATTTATTTATTCAAGAAAATAAGAATTTCAACGCTTATAACTATGTTTCTCATTTAACGCAGACCAAATCCCATCAACCTTCCATATTAGACCGAAAACATACAGGCATGAATACCCTCAAGGAAGAAAATGAAAACGTCATAAAACGCTCCATAATTCTTCTAATCAACACTAACCGAGAATACAATTGAATTAAAAAAATAAATAAAAATAAATACAAGACCAAGTGACCTTAATTGAGAATCAGTTATGCAAACACTAAAACAAATTGAATAGACAGGAACAGGAAAAGTAAAGTAAACATCCTAGATCCGAGTGCACCAATTTCTGAAAGCGAAAGGATGATAGGTAGAAGATTTACATTTGCCGAGCGGATAGGATGAAAATGGAGGCGAAAGAACTCGGCCGAGGAAGGAGAAGCAGCCCATTCTGAATTTCTATCTTTCTGGATATCGCTCTGTGATTGCCTCCTTCTGAACCGAGAAACCGAGAATGATCGGTTCAGCCATTATTTGATTTTAAAATTTTTAAACCGAGTTTCGCACCGAACCATTAAAATCGAAACATTTGATTTGGTTTTTGTTTAAATTAAAAATAATAAAGTGAACCAAATAACATCAATTTTAATATTAAAAAAATTAATATTAATAATATAAATGATAAAATTTAAAAATATCTTGTTGAATTCAACCTAAAACCTAATTGTTGATTTTTGATGATTAAATTAGATATCATCCATGAATTTATTTGAGTTTTATAAATTTTTTACATTAATATATATATCCAAACATGAAATTAAGGCAAAACGAATAATTTTGGAGAATTAAAATGACTATCAAAAATAAAAATCAAAACAATAGATCTCGCACCGAACCAATCCTACACTGAATCAAATAACCAAAACCAATTTGGTTCATTATCGGTTTTCTAAATCGAACATCGAACCAAATTTGGTCCAACATCACATCGCACCGAATCAGACCAACCAGATCATTTCCACCCCTAAATGTTGCTCCTCAATTTCAATAAGGTACTTGCAATATATACCAATTTGGTTCATTATCGGTTTTCTAAATTAAACATCGAACTAAATTTGGTCCAACATCACATCGCACCGAATCAGACCAACCAGATCATTTCCACCCCTAAACGTCGCTCCTCAATTTCAATAAGATACTTGCAATAGGTACCTTAACTTTGTTAGTAAGAACAATTTAAGCTCGACATAATTTCAACGAACACTATATCATTATTAATTTTTGTTAACTATTTTGACAATTTTGTATTTTTCTTTTATTAATTTTGTCTATGTAATTAATTTTTCATTTCTAATTTTAATAAATAAAAAAAAATTTAAACTTGCCTAGTATTATAAATTGCATAAATTCAAGTAGAAAAGCTACTAAAATAAAATCAATAGTATTGATGGAGTGGAAACAAACACATATTAAGAAATTACTGCAAATACAATCACATTAAATTGATATATACTCATTTTAAATTTGGAAAATTATCAAAATTCATACTTTAGGGACAAATTTTCAACAAAGTGTCATATAATATACATATATATTATTTCATTTTAATTATACATAAAATATATAACATGTATATTGTAAAATGTTGAGAATCAAACAATAATAATAAAAAAATAAATGCAAAAACGTAAAGACTGAGAAGTTCACTTATTATAAAATCTATATGCAGCTAGTGTTGCAACTTAAATATCAATATATAGAGAATTCTATCATACTATTATAAATAAACAACTGAGACCCAACGTGACTAAAGTTTGGATCATATCGAATTTTAACAGAAAGAGATGAATACTCTACATCAAGGATTATGCGATAAATAAGTAATTATGTTCGTATTTTAGTTGAAAAACTCAACTCCGCCCTTATATATCCTATTATATTTTCCCATTTAACCAAAAATGAAAATTCAATAAATAATATGACTACAAAATACAATGTTTTTGCCTTTATTCTCTATCAATTTGGTTCGGATTTGCCCGCACAGGCTTAGCTCAGTGGCCAAGTTGTGGTAGATTTGGTACAAGGTCCACGGTTCGAAGCGTACGCCACGACAGTGTGAGAGTTTAATCTTTTAATGTTAAGATTGCTCCTTGTGGTGTCAGGTACGAGACTTTCATCTCTGGGCCACTGAGTCACCGTGATTTAACCTCCTCGCAAATTGTCGGGCCGGGGTGTGGGGGCCCTGAGGGCGAGGGTCTTCAACTTTTGGTACAATTTGGTCCGGATTTGACTTTTATTTTATTTTACATCCAAAAATACAAATTATTTAAAAAAATATTAACTTTATCTCGATACGTCGCCGTTTGATGAAAATCTAATCTCAATGGCCAATTTTAAATTGTAGCGCCAAACGTAACCTCTCTTCATCCTCCACGTAGCCCGAACAGCAAGCTCTGTACCACGTGGAACATTTGGATTGGTTGAGTTACGTGTAAAGAACATAAAAGACCACTTTGCCCCTAAGTCCGCACTTTCTTCGTACTTCGTCGCGCGTAGCTGTATCATTGTCGGCCTGCCTTAATAAACTGAACCAGAGTGGGAGAGAAAAAGAAGGAGAAGAGAACGACGCCGTTTTTCTTCATTCTTTTTCAAAGGCCTTTCCATTTCTCTGCTGGATCTTTGTTCTTGCAACCATGTCTGTCGTCTCCTTGGTCGGAAGAATCCTTTTCGCTTCTCTCTTCATTTTTTCCGCTTGGCAAGAGTAAGTTGACCTTAGTTTCCTGAGCTTTCGATGATCTTACGCTCTGTTCTATTAGATCTATAGACTTTTTCCAGTATTATTTTATTGCTACTGGGTTTTGATTCTTTTGAATGCATGTGGCATTAAGCGTATTTTTGAGTTTAATCTGTCAACTGTAGCTTATTTCATGAGGTGATGGCTTTTGGGTTGTTTGAGAATGCTACATTGATTTTGGATTATGGTATTGTGTTCTTGTTTACTTGACTTATACTTCAATATGGGCCATAAGATATTGTCCCTGTTATGTGTTGTCTATCCTAAACTTTCGTTTTCTAGGATGATTTTAAGCGAAAGCTTGAATCTTTATACCTCAAATAGAGGTTTTCAATTTCTGTAGCTGCAATTTTTGTTATTATCTCTCCTTGTTTCTCTTAGATTAGTAACCCTAGATTCGATTTTCTGGGTATTTTCCATCTTCTATTCCCGTGCGGATTCCTAGAGGCTTATCTAGAACTGTGTATAGCATTTGAAGTTTAACTACAAGCATAAGAAGTGAGACACAAGATTTACAAGATTTACGCCGAAAAAAATAATAACTACTAGCATAAGAATAAATCTACTATGAACATTACAGTACAAATACTAAGTTTGTCTAGCTTACGCTTAATTTAGGAGAAAACAAAACCGCTAATGAGATTATTAAAAGGACCTACCGACCTCGCCTAAATAATAACTACTAGCATAAGAATAAATCTACTATGAACATTACAGTACAACTATTAAGTTTGTCTAGCTTACTCTTAATTTAGGAGAAAACAAAACCGTTAATGAGATTATTAAAATGACCTACTGACCTCGCCTTAATAGAATTCGCACGCTGAACTCTAGCATTATCTATACTCAATTATAATTTGTGTTATGAGGACTAAATCTATATGTTTCTTCCCTAGGTTTAATGATTTTGGTACTGATGGAGGTCTAGCCACCAAGAACTTGAAACCAAAGTTCGAAATCTTCTCAAATCACATCTTCCATCACACGGGAGGCAAAGTTCCCAAAGTGGAAGTATGAAATGGACTCTATCGAACTCTTTTTCATTCTTATTTGTTTTATTTTGATGATTCCCATGCAGTTTGAACTCATTTTCAAATGTTCACATCTAGATCAAGCATCTAGTTTCTGCTGCAATATTCTTAAAGGGTGCTGGTGGTCTTCTCTTCATCTTCGGCAGCTCCATTGGAGCCTATCTCTTGGTTAGTTATCTTGTTCGAGATATATTAAGATAAGAATATAAATTATTAAATTATCATTCACCTACAAGCTTAGAATTTTAAAATAATTAGTAATTTGTTATGGTATCAGAACTAGAAGTCTCAAATTCGATCCTCGACAAAAAATAAAAAAATTACAACCCACTTGTAAGGACATTAAGAAGAATGTTAATATATAATATAAATAATTAAATTATCCTTCATTAATAAATTTGGTTTTTGGAATAGTTGGTAGTTAGTCAAGATATATTCATATGCCGATTAAGGTCGGAAAAAAATGGGAATGAATTAGAGTACTAATGTATCGTTCTTTACAGCTTTTACACCAGGCTATAGCTACCGCCGTGTTGCATGATTTCTACAACTACGATGTCGACGACGCGGAATTTAACAAACTGTTTGTGAAGTTTACAGAGGTAAGGAGAAAGAATTTGAGTTTGGTTTTGAAAATTTGAGCTGAAATTGGTGGCTGAGTTTGTGGTTTTTGCAGGGTTTGGCTTTGCTTGGGGCGTTGCTGTTTTACATTGGCATGAAGAACTCAATGATGCCGCGGAAACAACAGGCAAAGAAAAAGGGTCCTAAAACAAAAACTACATGAGCAAATCAAGCTTGTTTTTTTTTTTGTTTAATTTTAGAGATCCTAGTTTGTGCTGGTGTGTTTTGTGATTCGAGTTTTGAAAGACTGTTCTAGATGGTTGTGTATCAGGCATGATGTCTGCCTGTCTGGTTTGTGTTTTATGGTTTGTGGTTTCACGTTAGACATTTTGGGAGTCGAATAGAACAATTTTGTTCGTGCATGAGCAAGATATTCTGATTTAAAACACCAGTAAGAGTAAAAAGCTTTTGTATCATAATCTGATTGATGAAACAGTTCTTGAAATTATGTTCCTTTGCACAAAAACAAACTTTTCTTGTTTAATTTGCAGTCAAATGTGAGAGGGTGGTCTGCATTTTGCATGCAGGTATATCTCGGCTCGGACCGTTACAGTAGCGGTC
>QAOC01017202.1:89388-301083 GCA_003255005.1 Begonia fuchsioides
TTATACTGCGTCAAATTTGGGCTCGAATTGGAAAGGTGTTAAATCTCCTCACCCGATATCCTCCGCCCCCGCGTGGACTTGACTGTTCATCGATTTTCTAGCTCTTCATTTGGCCTTTGGTTTCAAGTTCTGTCAATTTCATCGCAGCTTGGGTCTGTTTTTTTGCCCGTGCGGGTTCACCTCAGTGGTCGAGGGATGACAGATCTGGTTCAAAGCGCCTGGGTTCGACGCCTGCGCTGCCCTAGTGTGGGAAATTTACCTCCAATGTTGGGGTAACTCCTTGGGGTATCAGGTACGGGCCTCCCATCTCTGGGCTGCTGAATCACCGTAATTTAACCCCCTCACAAACTGTCGGGCCGGGGTGTGGGGGCCCTGGGGGCGAGGGTTTCGCCTTTTGGTTCAAAGCTTGGGTCTGTTTTTTTTTTCTTGGTTTTGCTTTCATCGTACCTTGAAACAGCGAGGCGTTGTCGGTGTCCGGAGTCTTGTTTGTTTCCGGGACTCTTTCAATGGCTTCTTGTGTGTTTTAAGGAATAATGGGTGCTTTTCTTCCTCGCTGTTGAGAATCTTGGTATCTATTTTTCTCTCTCAAATTTTTTTTGGGACTGAAAATGAAGGATTTTGCTGGCACGCCTGGTACTGTAACTGCGCTTGTTCTTCGCATAACTCAGTGTGTTTTTGCTGCTGGGTCTATTGCTTTCATGACCAGTACCTCTGGTTTCTTCAATTTCACTGCCTTCTGGTTGGTCTTCTTCTTCTTTTTTTATTCACTGTGTTTTTCTATTTGCTCGGATGAAATTCCGTTGATATGTAGCTTTATCATTGTGTTTTAAGCATGGATAATTGAAAAGAAACAATCAAAAAGCATTGTGGAAAATCAAAATAGAAGATTTGGGCTAAAACCATATCAAATCATGGTCATGTTTATGAACAAACAAGAACTATTCTGAATTTTCTTTCAGGATTTTGACTAGCTTATGAAAGAATAAGCTGTTTTTTTAACGGGGACAGCAGGTTCTTTCTTCCTATTGATTTGTTTTTCAGAAGAAGCTAATTAGTTTCAAGTGCAGACAATTAAAACGTTGTTAATATTTCTTCGATGGCGTCGCGTATAAAACTATACCCTTGTCGAATATATATGCTAACAATGATTCATGAAAATGTTGAAGAAAGATGTTTCAAGTTTATTGTATAGAATTGCTGGTTTTTAGCCTAGCTGTTTTGAAAAATTCATTGTGATGTGCAAAAAATCACTGAGACAGTATTTGTTTCATTAAGGAACATTTTTGCAACCGTTAATTTTGGTTAGCAATGCAGAACAATTGAATCCATAATAATATTTCTTATCAGTATTTATCTTTCATTTAGAATTAAGATTTCTAATTCATCTAGCATTAAGATTTATACTTTGTCTATTTTAATAGTCGAGTTATTCACAAAAACCACACACAAGTCATTATTATCAATTTATCGAAAATCCTAAATGAAATATCTCTACTTTTCTTTCTTTTTTTTTCTATTTCAGAGTGAATTCACTTATATTTCTCTAGTTTCTTTTCATGGCTCGAGCATATTTCCATTGCTCATATAGCTGTGAAATTCTTCATAGAATCTGAACACTTATCAAAGAATTAGCTTTTACTTGCAGGTTTTGAGCTATTTTTTAGTTTTATTTCAGCATAACGATCGCATTAACTTGCTTATGCTCTCTTTTGCAACTGTCGTTATACAGACGTTAGTACCTTTATATCGGGAATACATCAGTCTTGCTCTTTTCCTCTCGATATAATGATATAACCTTCAATAGACTTCATTTTTTAAAATTCGCTATCTCTGCAGCTATTTGATTGCTTCAATGGGGTTGCAAGTAATCTGGAGTTTCGTCCTGGCATCGTTAGACGGGTGTGCGCTTTTGAGAAAGAAAGTTCTCCACAACTCAGTCATAGTCAGCCTCTTCGTGGTCGGAGATTGGGTGAGTCTCTAAAGAACTTGTAGTATTTAAACATCGTTATTTGGACTAATTTCTGGGTTGTTTTTTAACCGATAAGCACCGTTTTATTTTCAGCTAACGGCCACGTTATCGCTGGCTGCAGCTTCTGCCTCGGGCGGTGTTGCGGTTTTGTACTTCAATGATTTGGGAAGCTGTAGAATGGGAGACGATTGCCAAAAGTATCAAACATCGGTTGGTTTTGCATTTTTGAGCTGGATAAGTACAGCAATTTCTTCTTTGATTATGCTTTGGATTTTGGCTAGGGGTTAAATTTCATTAGGGGACACTTGGTTGGTTCATTTTGTTTTTGTGTTTTTTTTGGGGAAATGGAGTGAGTTTAGACAAGTAGAAAGTTGTGAAGGTTAGAGTGCAAGATCAGTTATTCCTTTGTTCTTGGTTTGGCTGTTTTTGGGGTTGAAAAGAGTACACAAGTGGGATATTGACCGTAGGGGTCGCAGTCGAATCAGATCGACCCGTTAAATTAACTATTTGAGTCGGATCAGATTAAGTTTTAGTTTTAAAAAAAAATGATGTGAACTCAAATTGAAACTGATCTAAAATTTTAAGTTAGTCAGATCAGATTGTTAATACGATTGATTTGAGTTCGGATTTAAGTTTTATAATTTGACTATCTGTGTTAAAAAAGCCCCTATAATTCCATCGTTGTGAAGAAAAATGACGATGACAACCAAACTTCAAAAGTCGATCCAAAAAATGTACTTGGGCCACGAGAGATTGTCGTCTTTTATCTCGTTTTGACCAAAAAGTCGAGAAAACGACAAGCATGCAGCAAATATTTTAAAAATTTTGAAACCAAAAGCCAGACCGTGGGATAAAAAATACTTGAAATATGATAAAACCTGACTCAAAATCAATTAAAACGCGATCTAAAATCAAATATAAAGCAATATATACTAAAAAACCAGTTCTGAAACTGATCCAAACACTCAACACACGACCCGAACCAATAAAAAATTCTATTTATTTTATTAGAAAATTGAAACCGGACAGAGACAAATTCGAATCGCACTATATTTTATGATTCCAGTTCTAATTTATCCCAGAACCGGACTAGATCGGACCTTGCCCATCCTTAATTTTTCCTTTGAATTCTGCAAATCTGCAATAGGAAAAATCAAAACAAAGCTCGAGGTTTATTTTGATTTAAGATAATTTCATTTCCTAAAAACATCAAACTTTTCATCTCTCAAGCACAACAGCAATAAACAACCACTTTCCTTTCATATCAGAAGAAACTGCAAAAATCATTGTGTTTTTTTGTTTCTTTAACCTTCTGTCAACAACATTATTTCAACCATTTCAAGTTTCGCCGAGCATAAGACATTTGAAATGCTTTTAGATCAAAGAACATGAGCTTCATTTTTAAGTTTGTCTATCAGCTCATCAACAGAAGAGACTATGACACCTGCTTTTCTTTTTGGAGGTTCGGTGACTTGAACGACCTCCATATCCGACTTTATCTCGACCTTTAACTCCTGGGGAGTGATTTTCTTAATCGGCTTTGATTTTGCCTTCATTACGTTCGGGAGCGTAGCATATCTCGGCTGATTTAGCCTCAAATCCGTGCTTCACCAACCAAAATGTAGAGGAACAACGTTATTGATATCATCAGAAATTAACTCAAAATAGGAAATCAGAGAAAATTATAAGCTTTTAAGAAACATTTCATTCTATGACAATATTTTCTCGAGCCCTTCCGATTTATGTTTCCAAGTATCTTCTAAATTGTTTCTAATTACAAACAACAATTTTTAAGAGTGAACAAAACCGATCCAAACGGATGGACCGGACCATAATGTTTTGGTTCATCTTGATATTTTTTTATCATGATCGTGATCTTAAAATTTTAAAACTGAAATATATTGATCAAGTCTTTTTTTTCGAAAACCAGACCGGACGATCTATGTTACTTCTAACTAAAAATTGACGATAAATAATGTGATGCATGATGTCGGTAAATATGTGTTTTAAAATTTACGTCAGTAAATATGTATTTTAAAATTTTACCATAATATATATTTAGTAATTATTGTAATTTCATAATCAATTAATCTATCTTTTGTTTAATATTTCATCCTCCTATATAAAGTGTTATATATTTTGTTGGATTTAAATTGAATTAGAATATTATTAATTATTTTTAATGCTAAATTCGGTCTATTTTTTTATCGAGAAAAAACCAAAACTGTCCCAAAACTGGACCAAAATTTTTGGTCCGAGCCTAAAATTTGAAAACTAAAATATATTAGTCCGATTTTATTTTTTCAAAAAACCGAACCAGACCAAATCATTCACCCCTAACGATTTCCATTCTAATAAGAAAACATGGTAGAAGCCCCTCCCCTTCAATCAGATCATCTGTTTAGTATTTATGGTAATCTATCCACGAGATTTAGAAGAAACTTACGTGATTACAGCAGGTAAATCTAAAGAGACAGTCTCTAGACCACCGTCGACTTCTCTATCGACCATCACTTCCCGTTTATCCTTATCAAGCACAACCTACTGGAACAAGGTATTGATTCATTCACAGATATCTTCACTATGACATAAACTAAATAGATATAATATGATTGATTCAACTGTAGTACATTGAGAAACACCTTTGAAGCAAAGGTTCCTTGAGGCCAGTTGAGAAGACCAGCCACCATTTGCCCCGTTTGATTACAATCATCATCAATCGCCTGCAAGAAAAAGTCACAGACTTTTCATTTGAACTAATCATATGAGACAATTTGATTGTTCTATTTGTTCCATGAATGTTTGAAGCAGACGAAGAGAAGAATTCTGGAGTTCATGATGTAAGATAACATTTTGAATCCACTTAATAGTATCAATTCGAGAAATAAGAAATAGTTACTATTCGTATAGTTCAGATGATCGAATATGAGTATAACTTGGTAGGGCCAAACCTGGTAACCAAGTGAATCAAAATGATTCTCCTATATCAGAAGTGCAGAGCTTCAGCTTGAAATTTAACGAATGAATTTTCTTTACTAATCATATTCAATCAAAATCCTTAAAATGGACTCAATGAATGACTGTTAATACTAAACAGCATCAATATAAACTAAGCAAAACCCAATCCAAATCCTTTGTTCTTCCATATCAGCTCCCAATGCTACTACATAAATTACTAAATTTAGGGTTGAAAAATCGCATTCGAAACCTGTTTGCCAAGAATAAGAAGCTGAGGCTTCTCCATCTCCACAAGAGCCTTCAATAGCTTAGCAACAGAGAGAGGATAAAGAGGTCCAGCAACGTCGACGTGAAGAGCCCTATCAGCGCCCATAGCCAGGCTCGTTCGGAGAGTCTCGACGCACTGAGTAGGGCCCATACTCACCGCCACAACCTCCGACGCCATGCCCGATTCCTTAATTCGAAGGGCCTCCTCGAGAGCGATCTCGCAAAAGGGATTCATCGACATCTTCAAGTTCTGTGTTTCGACACCAGTCTATTGCAGAGTTTCACCCAAATTCGGAAACAACAATGAGGGAAACGTATCAGAAATCAATTTTAAGAGTCATACAGTTTCGAAATGGAAGAGCTATTACCTTGTCGGGTTTTACTCGAATTTTGACGGCGTAGTCGATTACTCTCTTCACAGCCACCATTATCTTCATCTTGGTCTTCGCCGGCTTGTTCTTTCGCAGCAGGCTAATTCTCACGTCCGATTATTTCCTTAAAAAAGTAATTTGAAGCTAGTTTGAAATTAAATTAACGTTATAAATCATAAAAAAAATTAATAAATTTATTTATTCGTAACATTAGGGCTGGGCAACCCGAACTGGACGTTAAGGTCTGGCCCAAAACCGTAAGGTCCAGGCCTGATATGAGTAAGATAACGAGTAAAAATATGAATTTCGAGTTCGGGTAAAAAGGTAGAGAGTCCGTGTACCGGGTATTATAAAAATACCTGATAACCGGGTATTGTAAAAATTAACTTTGCACTCGATAGTTCGATTTTGACGAATTGTGTACGATCGATTTGGAAGATCCATGCTTTTATCATTGATTTATTTGAGACTTAGTATTTCATGGTAGCATACGATTCGTCATTATAAAATAGAATGTTCATGATGATGTTCGTTTGCTATTTTCAATCTTAGTATTTGAACTTTGTCTGTTCAATGAACACTTTAAACTTTACTATAATTACATCTGACACTTTCTCATCACGTTGTTTTGCTAAGTTTAATGATATCCATCCATTTAATTAACACATTTTATTTATCAATTGTAATAAAAAAAATCGATAAAACTATAAAGTTAAATTTTTTTTATGAAATTACTTATTTTTTATAAAATTAAATGAATTAAAATTAAATAAAAATACGATAATAAAGTATCTGTTGTAATTAAAATATTTATTATCGACTTTTGAAATTCAAGCATAATAAAATTACTATTTATTTTAAAAATTATAATAAAATTTTAAAAGTGTCAAATAATAAATTTTAAAATTTTAATTATCTACTTAATGCTCCTTAAATTTATATAAAGAGATGGGTGGGGCTGGGCATTAACCAGCGCTGCACACTCGGCGCGCACTCGGCGACCACTCCGCGACCACTCGGCGACCACTCCGCGACCAGTACTCGTCCTCAGCGTCAGCGCCTCTAGATTCTATCTTCTTTCGCTTTCCCTCCCCATATTTCTCTCTCCATCTTGCGCTCTCCTCCAGTTCGAGTTTTCCACCTTTATCAATTTTCTCTGTAAATTCTACTCTATCCTCTTCAAAAAGCTATATATTCTTCGCTTTCCAATTCATCTGCCACCGTCCATTTTTAAAGCAAGCCCCCATGGAAGAAGTGCCCATGATCAAAAGCAAACCAACAGTACTTCTACTTGGTTTTCAAATCCCGTCTCTTTCTTCTTTCCTCACGGCGCATGCAACAAACCCTAAATCAAGCATTCCCATACGATCAAAGTTACGCTCTTTATTCTTCTTTTGCCCCCTTTTTCTCCTTTTTACTTTATTCTCTCTATTTTTTCTGATTCTTTCTATAAAATTAGGTTTTGGGAGTTGAGGAACAGGGCCAGAGATGGACGCTGTTGCTCTTGATGGGATTATTTCTAGGCTGTTAGAAGTGAGAGGAAGGCCTGGAAAACAAGTGCAGCTTTTGGAGTCTGAGATTAGCAAGCTCTGTCTTGTTTCTAAGGCTATTTTCTTGAGGCAGCCTAATCTTCTTGAGCTTGAGGCCCCAATCAACATCTGTGGTATATATATCTTTTAGCTTCTGTGGTTATGTTTAATTTGGACATTAGCTATTTATATGCTTTAATTGGGACTTCATTTTTTTGGGTTAAAGTTGTGGGGGTGATTCCTTTTCAACACTGGTTTAGTTGTAAAAGGAAATGAAGAAGGAACTATGATTTGAATTTGACTGTTTGGAAGTGATTTGCTTATACAAGATATGATTACAATGATTTCTAACATCCATTGTAACATATTCTGGATTTAGATCTCAGCTAGATAGATCCCCTTACAAGCAAATACATCCCATTAAAAGAATGTGAAGAAAAGAGAGAAATTGTTCGTAGAGATACGAAAAGTAATCCTAGCATATGTAGAACTTGTTCACTAGCCTAAACTTCTGTCTTATTTTCCCCTGAATTCTTTATGGAACGAGCTAGGTAGATGGTCTGTCATTTTGGCAAAAATTATGTGTTATGAAGTTAATCAATAAGCTTATCTTATTCTTTTGTATGTAACTTGTGGTATTCAGGTGATATTCACGGCCAATATTCAGATCTTCTCCGTCTGTTCGAGTATGGTGGACTACCGCCTTACTCAAACTATTTGTTCTTGGGGGACTACGTAGATCGTGGAAAGCAAAGCCTAGAAACGATATGTCTACTCCTTGCGTACAAAATAAAATACCCGGAGAATTTCTTCCTTCTTCGAGGAAACCATGAATGTGCATCGGTCAACAAGATCTACGGATTTTACGATGAATGCAAAAGACGATACAGTGTGAGACTATGGAAAGTCTTCACCGAGTGTTTCAATTGCATTCCCGTGGCGGCTCTGATAGATGAGAAAATATTGTGCATGCATGGCGGGCTTTCTCCGGATTTGTACGATTTGGATCAGCTCAGGCGGTTGAAGAGACCGACAGACGTTCCGGAAGCAGGCCTGTTGTGTGATCTTCTGTGGTCGGATCCGGCCAAGGAGGTTAAAGGATGGGGCCCGAGTGAGAGGGGGATTTCCTACACCTTTGGCTCAGACAAAGTGGCTGAGTTTTTAAGAAAGCAAGATCTTGACTTAATCTGTAGAGCTCACCAGGTAAGAACATTCATGTGTTCATAATCCAACTATAGCTAGAAAAAGAGAATAACCCGTCAAACACGAGATTTATGTGGAACAACCCTTTTGAGAAAAAAATACGTGTAGATGAATAAATTTAATACGAAAATCATAATACGATTGTTGAGTTATTCGACTCGAGCTTACTTTGATTTATAGAAAAAAAAAACTCTAATAAGATTTCTAATATGCACCACTAACCTGGCCCAAATAAATTTGGACGACGGAATTCTAACAATATACTTCAATATTACATATTTATATATGTGTGTGTACTGTGTATATATACATAATTGATTAAAGCATTGCAGGTGGTTGAGGATGGATACGAGTTCTTTGCGAACAGAAGGCTCGTCACGATCTTTTCTGCGCCGAATTACTGTGGAGAATTCGACAATGCCGGGGCAATGATGAGCGTGGATGAGACTCTCATGTGTTCTTTTCAAATTCTAAAACCTACGAACAAGAAATCCAGGTTCGGTTTGGGCAACTTGACGAATCCGAGAGCCGGCAGTACTCAATCCAAAGTTAAGGTAATATTGTGCCGACGAACATTTTGTATCGAACGCGGCCTGTCCCATCGTCTTGTCTGATAAATTTTTTTTTTGCAGAATATGCAGCTATGGTGATGGCAAACTGCTAGAGAGATATGAAGCAAAGGTTGTTCCTGAAAATAAAACCTTTTGACCGACTTTAGTTTAATTAACTTCAATGTCTGGAACAGCTGACTTTTTTTTAACTATTTATCTCTGACTTCTCTTTGCTTTATGATGTCGAAATTCGCCGACTCGAATCGTGTAATCTAAAACGTTTGTTTTTTGTTTTTTGTCAACGTTGTCGGACCGACTTTAGTTTAATCAACGACGAAGATCATTTGATTTCCCATAAATTGCTCGGAGGTTGGCAAGAAGCCGAGATTTTGGAAACCGGTAAAATCATTGATCTTTGATGATCGATTATAGTCGGTTTGCATTCTTAACCTGTGATTTTCGATGCTTACCGATAGCTACAATGCTGTAAATTGACGGGCATCCCTCAACGCGCATGTACTCCATAGGAGTTGACCAAACAATCAATGTCAACAAGTTGACTTCGTTTTGCAGCTCGTGCAACTCTGACCGATGTCGCTAGAAGATTATGTTCGTGTCACGAACTAGTTAAGTGAAACACAATTGGCTTTGTTCTTTGTAATTTTGTTGTGTTGAGTTGCTCGCACTTTACTGGCGCATGTAATTCTGTATTTGAGTTTGGGTCAGATTTTAGATTTTTTTATTATATATTAGAAATGCTAGTATTTATTTATTTTTTTAAATTTCAAATTAAAAACAATAGCAAAATTAAAAATCTTATTATATTAATAGTTTGAATTAAAATATTATTACCTTAAAAAAACACATGTATAATCAAGAACAGCCTCGTCGTGACGGTCGATCAATGTTGCTGACGTGGACTTGGACATGCTCTTCTTATTGGTTGGCTCAAACCCTAAAATCTCCTGCTGTGATTTGATTCAAATGGACGTAACTCAAATTATTATTATTTTTCTATAAAATTAATAAATATGAACTGGAGAAGTTGACTTTCCGAAAGCGTTGACGTTTTTTAGATTAATGATCCTATATAGCATATCTAATTTAGATGCTCTAGAATTTGAAATTATATATACCCGCTTGAACATTGCTCCTTCCTGCCATCCATTGAACGCAGTCTCTTCCCCAAATCTAGGAGTGCTCAACGCACTCGATCTCGCAAAGACCCAATGGTACCATTTCACCGCTATTATAATCGCTGGAATGGGGTTCTTCACCGATGCTTACGATCTTTTTTGCCAATATACTATTACATTCCCGGATCAACTAGACCGGGTTCTTTACCTCCCAACGTCGCCGCCGCCGTGAACGGCGTCGCTCGGTGACAAGCTCGGCAGGAAAAAGGTGTACGGTATAACCTTGATTCTCATGCTGATATGCTCGATTGGCTCCGGCCTCTCGTTCAGCGACCACCCAAAGAGTGTGATAACGACGCTGTGTTTTTTCCGGTTCTGGCTGGGGTTTGGCATCGGCGGCGACTACCCGCTTTCCGCCACTATCATGTCGGAATATGCTAATAAGAAAACAAGAGGAGCTTTCATCGCCGCCGTGTTCGCCATGCAAGGGTTTGGGATCTTGGGCGGCGGAATTGTATCTTTGATCGTAGCTTCAGCTTTCAACAACCGGTACCCAGCTCGTCCGTACCAGGAAGATCCGGTGGGCTCGACGGTGCCTCAAGCTGACTACGTATGGCGGATTGTTCTCATGTTCGGCGCTATTCCAGCGGCGTTGACCTACTACTGGCGGATGAAAATGCCGGAGACGGCGAGGTACACTGCTCTAGTGGCGAAGAACGCAAACCAAGCGGCGGCGGACATGTCTAAAGTTCTACAAGTCCACATTGAAGCAGAAGAAATCACGTTAGAGAAAATAGTTCAAAAACCGAAGGACAATTTTGGGTTGTTCTCTGCAGAATTCGCAAAACGACACGGGCTTCATCTGATCGGAACAACGAAAACATGGTTCTTGTTGGACATCGCGTTTTACAGTCAAAATCTGTTCCAGAAAGATATTTTCAGCGCCATTAGCTGGATTCCTCCGACCAAAACCATGAGCGCTCTGGAGGAATGTTTCAAAATCGCTCGAGCTCAAACATTCATAGCCCTCTGCGGAACCGTACCTGGGTACTGGTTCACCGTGGCACTAATCGATTACATCGGAAGATTCGCGATTCAGATGATGGGTTTTATAATGATGACTGTTTTCATGTTGGACGTTAAGGCCGAACAGAATAGGGTTTCTCGTTATGTACGGCCTCACTTTCTTTTTCGCCAACTTCGGACCAAACTCCACCACGTTCATCGTCCCGGCGGAAATTTTCCCGGCGAGGCTCCGGTCAACTTGCCATGGAATCTCCGCCGCCTCCGGCAAGGCCGGAGCAATTGTTGGCGCGTTCGGGTTCTTGTATGCTGCTCAGAACCGAGACCCGACGAAGACTGATCCAGGTTACCCACCGGGTATTGGAGTTAGGTATTCTCTTTTTGCTCTAGGTTGTATTAACGTTTTGGGTGCTATTTTGACCTTAGTGCCGGAGCCAAAAGGGAAATCTCTCGAGGAGATGAGCGGAGAGACCGGAGATGATGACGCCGGCAATCGTCGTGAGACCGCCTGAAATGTCCGGTCTCCGGCGAGGGTTTTGTGAAAGTCATACGTTACATGTTGTGTGTGTATTTATTTGTTTTAATTTGCAAAAGGAATTAAATTTTAAAATGTTCTTGGGTGTTATTTATTTCATTTTTATGGATTTTATTTTGGTTCGGTTTCAATTTATTATCATTGTCGTGAATACGTTGGACAAACATTACCATCATCAAATCTTCGAATATAATTTTCGAAATCGATAAGAGAGTTTGCCAAGCAAGGAAGATGCATGTTGTAATTCCAATCCGAGAATCGACATATCAATTCGGTAATCCAAACGCGAAACCTAATTCCCGTGCTTAATTGGATTTCGATATTCGATTTTGGTACTGGTTGGCTCGGTTTGAAGCGAGAGTTTAGTTTTATGTCCAACATCATAAATTCTCTCCCTAAATCTTAATTCGAGATGTGTTCGTACCAAAATTAAACATAGAATGTTATTGATTTAAGGGTACTCGTTGATCCATACCTGCTCATCTAGTGTTAATATGTCTGTCCATGTTTTGAAGAGAATTAATAATGACGTCATAATTACCTGTAATGATGCAGAGGCAATGATTGATTCGATGGAAAATGATTGGAATTAAGCATATTCCTAACGCAGAAGAGCATAGATTTCATGCACGTGCGAAGGAGTGTCTCCCCTGTTTTTTTTATCTCCAGCTATCGTCCTGCTTCTGAGCCGCCCGAATCCATTCTCTTTCCCTCTCTGTTTTGCTGCTTCTAAGTTCTGCGATTCCACCATCGGAGCCCCCATTGAAGGTACGACTGTAGAATACAGTGTAATTTTGTTTTTGGGCTGCTTTTGTTTTGGGTTTCAGGCCAAGTGATTGAATCTTTTCGTGTTCTTCTTGTCTGGTGTGAAGGAAGCTCTGAAAAGTGAAAACTAGGGTTTGAAGCTTCCCTGTTGATCTTTTTTCCTCTGTTTTCATCTTCGTACCTTGAGTTTAGTTCTTGGACTATGCCGTGGATTCCTCCACTGTCTGAATTTGGCATAGATTTTATCGAACTTTCCCGGTGAAATCATGACGAATTTCAGGGGGAAGTGGCTGCTTTCTTTCTACTACTGGGGTTGAAATCCATTTCCTCTGCGAAATAGTCCATGAATTTCAATCGATTGAAAGAAAAAAAAAATGAAAACAAAGACAGTTTGTAGTTTACTTCAACAATCATCTGTTCTTCCCAATCCCAGCTAACTTTTTTTGATTTAAGGACTACCGAATTTATAGCAATCTCAGAAGGATTGCGGGCGATTGCTGCAAGTGATGGCAAGAGAGAGACTTCAAGTGCTTTCTGCATTAGACGCTGCGAAAACACAATGGTATCATTTCACGGCCATTTTGATCGCCGGAATGGGGTTCTTCACCGACGCCTACGATCTCTTTTGCATCTCTCTAGTTACCAAACTTCTCGGCCGGATTTATTACTACCATGAAGGCTCATCGGAGCCGGGAACACTCCCTTCAAATATCTCGGCGGCCGCCAATGGCGTTGCCTTTTGCGGCACCCTTTCTGGCCAGCTCTGCTTCGGTTGGCTAGGCGATAAATTGGGACGAAAACGAGTTTATGGACTCACCCTTATGATCATGGTCATTTGCTCGATCGGCTCCGGTCTTTCTTTCAGCAAATCTCCTACTGCTGTTGTGTCGACCCTTTGCTTTTTTCGATTCTGGCTTGGATTTGGGATTGGCGGCTACTATCCACTTTCAGCTACGATTATGTCCGAGTATGCGAATAAACGGACTCGCGGAGCTTTCATTGCTGCAGTTTTGCTATGCAGGGGTTTGGAATTTTGGCCGGGGGCATGGTTGCCATCGTTGTATCTGCTGCTTTTGAGGCGAAATTCCCTGCACCGTCTTATGAAGATGACCCAATTGCCTCAACTGTACCTCAAGCAGATTATGCATGGCGGATAATCATCATGTTTGGGGCCGTTCCTGCTCTGCTGACTTATTATTGGCGTATGAAGATGCCGGAAACTGCCCGATACACCGCCTTAGTAGACAGAAAAGCCAAAAGTGCGGCGTCTGATATGTCGAAAGTTCTGGAAATTGATATTGAAGCTGAGCCGGAGATCATAGAGGAGAGTATTGAACGAGGGAATGATTTCGGTTTGTTTTCGAAGCAGTTCCTTCTCCGCCATGGGCTTCACTTGATCGGAACGACAACTACTTGGTTCTTTCTTGATATTGCGTTTTACAGCCAGAATCTGTTTCAGAAAGACATTTTCACCGCAATCGGTTGGCTTCCTCCGGCTAAAACGATGAACGCGATTGAGGAGGTTTTCAGAATTGCTAGGGCACAGACGCTGATCGCATTGTGCGGCACTGTTCCAGGGTATTGGTTCACTGTAGCGCTAATCGATAGAATGGGGAGATTCGCCATTCAATTGATGGGGTTTTTCTTCATGACGGTGTTCATGTTTGCTCTGGCGATTCCTTACCATCACTGGACAATGACCGGAAACCAGATCGGATTCGTCGTGATGTACTCGCTGACCTTTTTCTTCGCCAAGGCCGGAGCGATTGTTGGTGCGTTTGGATTTCAGTATTCGGAGAAGGGAATCGGAGTGAGGATGACGCTGATTGTTGTCGGTGCGATCAATCCGCTGGGATTGTTCTTCACTTTTTTGGTGCCGGAATCGAAGGGGAAATCGTTGGAGGAAATCTCCGGCGACGGCGAGGACGAAGGGTGGAGTATTTCTGAAAGACTGTTAAAAGAGGAAGATAGAATGTCCTGCAATTAATTGAAGTTTAGGTGGCATTTATGTAAATAGTTTTATTTTCATATATCCTAGAATGACATCATTAATAACTTAATTATAACTACTGTATATAATTTAATCATTTTAAATTAAAATTAACCTTCCAACTTTTCACCTTGTGGTAACAAACTTCCAAAACAAGGCTGCCACGTGTTGCAAAAATTCGAATTAATCACCTTACAACTTATCGATAATCTTACTCGGATATCGATCAATTTTTAGTCTAGATCAAATTTTAACGAGGTTTAAGCTGATTTTTCGTAACATTTCTATGTCATAGCTTGAAAGGCGGTAAAGTAGTACCAAAGTTAATCTTTTTAATTTACCTTCTGACGTGTCATATTTTAATTTTTATAATTAGTATTATAAATAATTATCAGTCTTAACTTAAAAATAATCATACTTAGAAGACTAATTAGGTCAAGGAAGAATGATGGGCTGGCGGACACAATGACGTGCTATTCAAAAAGTGTATGGCCCGGGCTTTATTATGTGGGTCCCAAAATGTGTTTTGGTGGGAATGAAAAGGGGGGAGGGGGGGTGTCCTTATCATATAAGCCAACCTTCCGGCTTCCAGGTACAGACTTCTCACTGCATTTGCGTCTACCCAAAATGAAAAATGGTGAACTAATCTATAAACACTTGAAAGTTTGCAGATTGATGAACTCTGCTAAAAACTTGAAACCGTGCAGATAACCACGCCATATCCTAGGCTATATACAAGCACAAACCTGAAGAAAAAGCCTAATTAGCTAAATGACTAGATGGGAAAAACTGCTTTCCAGTGTCGCCCCTTTTTTATGTTCGTCGGAAAACTTCGAACTACCGCCTCCGCAGCTTGTTATCCATGGATGTCCTGTCACACACAATGAGTAACTGTTAATCATCTGCTTCAACAAATTAAGTTTCTATTCATCTTTAATTAGAAACGAATCCGATATGTACAATTGAAATTGGAGAAAAGGGATGAGGAATAGGAGGTTACTTTGAACCTAGTTTTGAACAGCAACAATCAAGAGCCCAAGTAACATTTGATTGCGCTGTATTTCTTGTAGAATTACTAAAATTTGAGATTGATTCGTAGTAATTTGAGTTTCCCCAATCAGTTTTTCGGCAGCAGAGAAGAGGATCTCAAAGAACAATTTTAAGAAAATTCAGGAACTTACTTAGGACTTGTTCGGCAGAGAATCGTCTGGAGACGTCCTTGCAGAGCATCTTCCTAAGCAGATCCTTGGCCGCCGGCGAAACCGATGAGAAAACAGAAGAAGGAAACCTCAAGTTCGCTCTGAGCACAGCCTGAAAAATCTCAACAGCAGAATCTCCTTGAAAAGGGGGAAATCCCGCCAGCATAACGTACAAAACGACGCCGGCACTCCAAACGTCAACCTTCTCGCCGTAATTTCTTCCTGCAATCACCTCCGGCGCCACGTAGTACGGCGTTCCGACGATCCCGCTCATCGATTCCCGCCCTAGGTCGAAAAACTCCGCCGAACCGAAATCACCGAGCTTCACATTATCCTTCTCATCGAACAGAATATTATCCGGCTTGACATCCCGGTGAGCGATTCCGAGACGGTGACAGTGAGAAACAGCTTGCATGAGCTGCGACATGACGGATGCAGCGAAAGACTCGGAAATCAGACTGTGCGTGACTCGGTGGTAGAGATCGGAGGTAGAACAGAGATCGATAACCAAATGGAGGAAAGAATCGTCTTCGTAGCGATCGTGGAGCGAAACAACGTAGGTATGAGGGGATAAAAGTTGAAGAATCTTAGGCTCCGTCGAAATGCATTGCGCATCGAGGTCATCGCCGGCGAAGACGATTCGCTTATCAACAGTCTTGACGGCGAAGGAATCACCGGAATCGGAGGAAGTACACCGGAAAACGACGCCGAATCTTCCCCTGCCGATCTCTTCGTGAAGTTCGTAGCGATTCTTCAATTCGTCGCTCATGACTCTTCTTTTTTCTCACTCAGCTTACAAATCCGAACTTGTACGGCCAACCTCTTATTTATAGAGGGTTTTGGGAGGGAATATTCGGGTGCTCCATGGTCCACTAGAAGGTCGCCACGTACTCTCTAAATCTGATTTAAATTAACCGCCGGATTAGATATAAGAAATGACGATAATGCACCTGATCAGCTATCCAGGAAGACGGGCATAAGCCAAAGTCTGTTTTTTTTCTATTTTATTTGTTTAAATAATAATTATTTAATTTAATAAAATATAAAGTAACAGAACAAGAGTGAGAGTTGAAATCCTGGTCAACCCATGTACGACAGAAGTTTGTACGGAAGGGCTGACTAAAGAATATAATAAATTTGAAACGTTGACCAGATAGATTTTGAGGATTTTGAAATAGGTTATCCAACTTGAGTTTCGAATTTGAATTATTGTTAAGAAAGAAATAAGTCATTTGAATTTTAAATATTTGTTGCGATTTAAATATTTAAAATTCAAATGTTATTCTAATGAGCTTGTATTTTATTTTATATCGAGTAAAATTATGTATATTTTCCTAACAAATATTCTATTTGGGTCTAGCTAGTAGGCCGAAAATCAAATATTCTAAACAAATGTATTTTACTACGGACCAATGGCCGACCTTTTTACTAGGATTGGCACCCGTGGGTTCTGGTCAGTTTTTTGGCAAAACAAAAACCGATCCGGTGGGTCGGTTATTTGATTTTGATAACCGATTCATATCTGATCTTAAATGAAATTCGATCCAAACCCGATCTAATTTTTGGTTTGATTTTGGGTCGGTTTCGAGTATTATCCATTATGTTGGACTCAGTTTGAGTTCGGGTTATGACTGATTTTTGTGTCGGGTCATGGCCGGTTTTTGTGTATGGTCATCAACCAAGATCAATTCTAATTTTAAAGAATACCATCAACCAATTAAAAATTTTAATTTTAATTTTACTAAATTCAATTATAATTCTAAACACCCAACAATATATGCAAATATAACCAAATTCAATTACAAAATCAAACAGTATATTCAAATATCAATTAATGATAGCTAGCACCCGTGAGTTCGAGTCGATTTTTTGGCAAAAAAAATAACCGATCCAGTGAGTTGGTTAATTTGGTTTAGATAACCAAAAACCGAACCGCACTAATCGGTTTTCATCGAATCGACTACTGGTCGAGTTTGTGTGTATTTTTAACCAAACCGTGGGTCGGGTCGGTTCGGTTGTTCAGGTTTATCCAACCCATTTGACAGCCCTACTTTTTACCGCCATTGCTTTCATAGAGGCAAAAACCAACAATTGTTGCATGGGATCTCCAAGCTTTGAATGCGCTAAAGAAGATGGCGAAAGCTTAATATATATGTTAGACAGCTTCTAAGCTCAATAGCTTCAAAACCAGTAGAAGCAATAAAAGTAGGACAACTTCACCAATCCAATAACACATAGCTTTACCATCATTAAAGGTCCCTCTAAGCGCTAACAACGGCGGCATTATTCGGAAACTAGAGAGCTTTTTCGCCCCATCCTCATCTTACTAAAAAAAGGATGCAGTGATTTATGTGAGGCATGAATAAGCCAAAGCCTTTTCCTCGCTCAGCTCTTCAGCAGTTGAGTCCAACTTCTTCCGAGAGAATTGGTCGATTGAAAGACCTGTGGAGAAGAAAACAAAAAACACAACGATTTTTTACCATTTTTTTTAACCAAAACATAACCCTTGACACAACAAATATTGGACAATTAGATAAAACGGTCCATCTGCAAAACCATTATACTATGTGAATGCAAGACTATATAATCCGCAATAGTTCTATGTTTAGATTGGTTTGTTCCTTTCTTCGATTCAATCCGATGTTTAACGTAAATGAACCATAACTATCCAGCCCTACCCCTAATAAAGTGACCCCAAAATTGCATATCCAAATTATAAGAAAACCAATAGAGGCTACAATTTTCAAAATTGCAGAATTTATACTTTCAAAGTTTTTATTTATTCTCATACGTAAATGAATTGCGAATATGATCCAAGTAAAAAATGCCAAGTAATGCAGTACTCTAATGTCATTTGGAAGGAAGATCAGGTTCTTTACCTTGTACAATTTTCCATTCTCCATTCTTACAGGTAACTGGAAAGGAGTAAATAAGTCCAGCTGGCACATTGTATGATCCATCTGAATAGACTCCCATAGAGACCCAAGTTCCCTGAGAGGATCTCAAACAACAAATAAGACATCAAGAGTTCACATATTCAAGCTCATTTATTAAAAGAAACGCTTGCCTCAGGAGTTCCTAGAACCCAGTCACGAATGTGATCACATGCAGAACTAGCAGCAGAAAGAGCACTAGACAGCTTCCGAGCTTTAATAATCGCAGCACCTCGTTGTTGAACAGTTAGAATGAATTCTTCATTTAACCTTTGAATAAATAATCTTGTGAAAAAATGTAATTAACTAGAAACATGACAGTTCTGCTTTGCTGAGAAATATATTCATACCATGCATCATCAGAAACAAGCTCACGGACAGACTTTTCCCCAGATGGTGTTTGAACCGTGGCATGGTTAACATCAGGGTATTGAGTTGACGAGTGATTTCCCCAGATAATAACATTCTTGACATCACAGACTTGAACATTCAATCTCTCAGAAATCTGCCCCAAAGCCCTGTTATGATCCAGTCTAGTCAAACAAGTAATATTTTTCTCAGGAATTGATGGTGCGAATTCTTTCAGGATCAATGCATTTGTATTTGCAGGGTTAGCGACAACCAAAACCTGCAAGAAAAGAGGTAAGTGAGATCCATTTATGAAGTCCACAAATATAATTCAAATAAGAAGCATTATTGAGACCACAGTTTTGCTTGATTATTTGGAATATAATATCGGTCAGCGAATTGACATCATTAATTGATAAAAAGAAACTTGTCCACAGTGTCCCATCAGATAGACTTTAAGACATTTTGAAAAACAAAGGGAGAATTTACCAAACACAATATTTTCTTAAGAAACTAAAGGGAGAATATATGTATTCTTAGTCAAATCCGAAAAATATCACTCAGAAACACAGTTTATATGTATTCTTAGTCCATAAAAATAATTTATCTGCGTGTATTTCAGGAATTCTATACAGAACTGGAACCGAAAAGAAATGAAAAACTATGAGTCCATAAGAAGCCGTAAATCAATCAGTCTTTGAGATTGTTTGCAAATCCGCACAAACCTTGCAGTTTGAAGCAGCATGCTTTTCCAAGGCTGAAGCCTGAGATTTGTAAATCGACACATTTTTAGACATCACGTCTTTTCTTTCCATCCCTTCTTTTCTGGGGAACCCACCAACCATAACTGCAACATTAACTCCAGTGCATGCCTCGACAACATCAGTGGTAGCAACAACGCCTTAGGAAAACAAAAGAAAAGATCAAAACAGTAAGGCTTAGTATTTAGAATCAGGACCTTAATTAGTGCCAAAGAGAGAGTGTACAAGTACCTTTAAGAAGAGGGAATGCAGCATCCACCAACTCCATCTTGACGCCATTCAATGCTTCTGCAGCAGGTGGAATATCAAGCATATGAAGGATAACAGGCTGGTCAGCACCCAGCATCACTCCTCTCGCGATCATTGGGACGAGTGCATACCCAATTTGTCCTGAAATTCGAAACTTTCATCATTATAAACAATCTAATTCAAATAGTATCCAAGCCAGAAATCATTAAATTTAGTCAGAAAATCCTAAAATTAGAGCAGATGCTAAAATGAATCAATGGAAACTAGTTCGTATAACCAACAATATGAAGAAAGCAGGTTTCATCACGAGATTAAAAGATTAAAAATAAAAATAAAAGAGAAACACTTTGCGAGCGTAAAAAAGTCAACCATTCAAGTAGCTCAAGGAAACTAGATCTGATCAAAATAAAAAATCAATTACCGAGCATACAGTAGAAATGGAAAAATTAAAAACACAGGGTCACCACGACTAGATCTATCCATCGTCCATGAAACAACAAAACAAAAACTTCTGTGGCACACGAGGATCAATCGGAAACCTAGATCACTAATAATCAGATCCAGAAGAAAAATCAACGAAATCATACGAGCAGAAACAAAGCAACGCGAATATCGAATGCCACAGATACGTAACAGTACCTGCAGCACCAGTAACGAGCACGCGAACAGGATCCTTAGCCATGAAAGCACAACGAGAGGATCAAATAGGAAAATCCGTCAATTGTAGTGGAGAAATGGGTACGAATTCCCGGCTGAAGGATTTTATATACGGCAGGACTGATATCTTCGAGGAAATCGACCAAGGGATAAAACGCAGCCGTTTAAGGGGGCGGAAGTGGCTGAAGAGCAATATGTATGTTTTGGAGGGCCTTTTATGTAAATGGTGGGAGCCTCTGACGCATATTCGAGTCAGATATTCCAGGTGATTGGTCAGGATGAATACACGTCATACAAAACGACACTTAAGTCGTGCGTCTTGCCTGATAAGATATTTTAAAGTTGACTTTAACTAAACATATTTTTAATCGTTTATAGTAAGAACCCATTAAATAAAACATTAATTTAGTCTTATAAATCAAATTTCTTTGTTAAATTAAATTATTTCAACATCGTAATTATTGTCATCCTGCATTTAATTAAAATACTGCATTTAATTAATATTAAGGACCATTAATTAAAAACAATTAAAATGTAAAAATCGAATAATAATGAAAAAGAATCTACGCCTGCAAAACTCTCTTCAAATAGAATTACAATAATGTTAATTTTATATTTTTTGAATATTGATGGATTGAATTACAATAAAATTAATATATTAATTTTTAAATAATTATTTATTATTTATTATAATTAATTACAATTCAATCAATCAAAAGATTACCAAACCAAAAACAAATTATACATCACTCAAATTCCACACAATTTCATATCATAATCATAATCATCTTCATCTTCATCTTTCATCTTCATGTGCAATACCATTACCTACCTCGAGCTAACATCTCATGGAATTCGTTCAAAGATCTCTCCTTCTCCAGTCTCATATCTCGCCGGAACTTGGAAATGAAGTCCTCCGCTCTCTCGTCTACTCCTCGGAGATGAGGGGACGAAGCAACCACCGTTTTCCACGCATCGTCTACACTGTAAACCTCCGTCTTCTTCCTCGCCGCCGTCCCCTCCGCCGCGTCGTCATATCCACTCGACTCAGCCTCGGCCTTTACTATCTTATCCTTCGTCATCGTCCGAGGGTCAACAAAGAGCTCGTCGATGTGAATTACAGCGAAATCCACGTCAATCTGCGTGAGATCGAGAAGGTTTCGGCCATGGCGGGCGCGAGAACTGGCGATAGAACGACGCCGTTTAGACGTAAACAACGACCATAGGGAGTGAAAGAAACGAGTGGTTTGCTTTACGGCTGTATGAAGTTTGAGCTTTTTCAGTTTGGAATCGATTGCTCCGGTAAAGCTCTTCAACGTCTTTTTCGCCCGACGGAGATTCTTTCCGATGGTCGGTCTCTCAGACATCGAACTCCGGTGACCGGAAAACCAGGAAAAGTGGTTGTCAGGGTCAAAAACTTGTATTTCCAGGCGTCATTCTAGATCTGCAACTCTTATTTATCAGAGAAGCTAGAGATCGTTGAGATAGAGTGGCAACTTGGTAATAATAGGCCAAAACGCGTTTTACTTTCAGCAAAAGCATTCATTCGAGACTGGAAATACGACAAGGAAAAGCAAAACTTGGGTCCGAAGCTTGAGAGTTTGTTAACCATGGTCGAATGCCAGAAATGAACGACCAATCAGACGGCGGTATTGAGGACCCACCATAATTTTGATGTAATCTAGTGTTCGGTCGCTGTCTTTTTCAATTGTCAGTTTGCAGTGGTAGAGGCTTTTTCTATCTTGCTTTCACAGGTCACTGTGACGAAGAAGAAATAATAAACTTTTTTAGGTAAAAACAAATCTTGTGCATTAATTTTTAGAAAATAAACTAAATCGAACCTGAATTTTTTAAAAATAAAATTTAGACTCGTCGGACGCAAGAATTCATGTATCATGCGTCCGGAGAGGTATGATCGGATGCATGAGGTAAAAAATTATTGCCTCATGCGTCTGATCATGCCTCGTACAGACGCAATATTTAATTTTTTTTAATTTTTTGTTTTTAATTAATTTGACTAAACAAAGCTTATGGAAATAACTTGAAATTTTTACCACACATTTACGACAATAAACGACATTACTCTGAAAGTTTTTAAAATTTTTCAACAATTTTACGATTTACTATAATTTTTTTAATATATAAATAAAAAAATTTGTTAAAATTACGTACGACAATAAAAATTCTTGAAACTTGTATCACATACTTATAGCACTATGAGACAATATAACACAAAGTTTTGTGATTTTTCAACAATGGTACGATTTATTATAATTTATTTAATACATAAACAAATAAATTTTGTTACAATTACGAACATCAATGAAAAATCACGAAATTTTGTGTAATATTGTCTTACAGTGCTATAAATGTGTGATAGAAGTTTTAAGAATTTTTATTACCGTACATAATTTTAACAAAATTGTTTTGTTTATATATTAAAAAAATTATAGTCAATCGTAAAGTTGTTAAAAATTTTTAAAAACTTTCAGAGTAATGTCTTTTATTGTCGTAAATGTGATAAAAATTTCAAATTATTTTAATAAGATTTGATTAGTCAAATTAATTAAAAACAAAAATTGAATGTTGTGTCCGTGTAAGACATGATGCGTCCGAACGAGGCATAATCAGACGCATGAGGCAAGACATGATGCAAGAATTCTTGCGTCCGACGAGCCCAAATTTTATTTTCCAAAAAGACAAGCTCGATTTAGCCTATTTTTCTAAAACTCAAGCCCAAAATTTATTTTTGCTCATTTAGAATCATTTTAAATAAATAGTATAAAAAATATTTAAATTTAATTTTTTCTTTTTAAATCTTCACATGTTCGAAAGAAAATCATTGTATTTGCACGAGATGTACTCAAGTTCTTATGAACTTTCAATCAATTTTTTTTTAGAATTTTTGTTTCTAACTAATTTGATTAATCATATCTTATTAAAATAATTTGAAATTTTTATTAAATATTTATAACAATAAAATAAATTAATCTAAAAAATTCATTTATACGATTTACTATAAGTTTTTAATGTATAAAAAAATAAATTCAGTTAAAATTTTGTTCGTCAATAAAAATTCTCAAATTTTTTGTCACACGTTTATAATATTGGAAGAAAAGACTACACAAAGTTTCGTAAATTTTTAAATATTTGTACGATTTATTATAATTTTTCAAATACGTAAAAAACTTAGTTAAAATTTTGCAATTTAATAAAAATTTTGAAAATTTGATTACAAATTTAGTCATAAATTTTCAATAATTTAGGATTTATTATAATTTTTTAACTAAATTTGTTGTTTTATGCACAAAAAATTATAATAATAATACACATAAATTCGGTTAATCGCGGGTCGGTTTTCTTCGAGTTTCAATGAAAAAATAACCATCTAATCTTCGGGTTCGGGTCGGTTTACGGGTTGACCCAACCCCATTGTCAGCCCATGTAGGTCATCACCAGCCCTAAAGTACAAATACAGGATTTGTTGTGGCCGTTTTGCAAATAAATAAAATTGGAAATTGTTTGGCGGTTCACTACCGGTCGTGGTCTTCTCCGGCAATCTTATTAGCTAAGCATACCCCGGCCCCAATCAGTGTGAACGCCGGTGCGATAATTACGAATTTGCCCCCGTATTCATTCCATTGACGATCTGGTGTCGATTTATTCTTTTTCTGGATTCTGAATCGTCTTATTCTTCTTTTTCATCGATTTTATCGCTCTATTTCCGATCGAAAGTTGCTTTGCTTTTCGTTCTCTGAAATTCAATCAAATCAGAATGGGGCAACAGCAATCCAAAGACGAGCTGCTCTACCTGCAAGTTAGCTATGGCAACATAGAAGGAATCAAAGCCCTCTGCAGAGAAGGCGCTGGGCTTGAGGTGATGTAACTACTGTAATTTGTACGATTGCTCATTTACGTGTTTTTTGAAGTTCTTTCTATGATTCGTGATTTCATTTTCCGACATTTTTTGACTTAGGTCATTTTACGATTGGGATTGTGGCTAGTGAGTTTCTATTTTGATAGTTTTTCCCCTGTCGCAGTGGATCGACAGTGAAGGAAAAACTGCTTTGATTGTGGCGTGTTTGAATCACGAACTTTTTAATGTGGCGAAAGCTTTGATAGAACTTGGTGCTAATGTCAATGCTTATCGGCCTGGTACGTCCCATGCTCGTTTTTATACTAATTTTCTGATTCGAGATTTCTTGTTTGAATAACAATGATTTTCTTGCTTCATCAACAAATTTTTATTCACCTACGGTTAACCGCATTTCTGATATTTGTTGTCCTTTAGGTCGTAATGGGGGCACTCCTTTACATCATGCTGCTAAAAGGGGCCTTGTGCATACTGTCAAGTTACTTCTTTCACATGGAGGTATTATATCCTTCATTATTTGTGCACGAGACAAGGTTTTAATGGAATTTTGCTTTTGTTTCTTTTTCTTCATTTTTTACCTGCTAAGATGTTACCCATATGAAGTATATTTTACGTTTACCATATCCATTACACCAAATCACGATCCTTTTCCATTCTTCAGCAAATGCCTTAGTATTGAATGATGATTGTCAAACTCCAGTAGAAGTTGCCAGATCAAAAGGTCATGCCAATGTTGTTCGTGCTATTGAGGTATATCTAGATTTTTTTTCCTTTCTAACTGTACGCCTCATTCTTCATTTCAGCCTTTTCTTTAAAAAATTTGCATCCATACATTGATTCTTTTTTGGTGCTTCCTTACCCTGATGTTTGAACAGGGTCATATTTGTTTGTTCTCTGGTTGGTTGCGTGAGTTTCATGGCCCTGGATTTCTTGAAGTTCTGGCTCCACAGCTGGTTTCAAGAAAAATGTAAGTGTTTTTTCCAAATGATGTTGAACCATTTCCTTTTTACTTTTTTATCTGGAGTAAATTTTATCGGCCATGTAGCTAAATCTGCATCTCTCTTACTGTGATTCAAAGCAACTTTAATTTAAATTGTTATGTATGACCAGTATAATTGTAATTTTTTTTTTCCTGAAAGTTGGGTGGTCGTTCTACCATGTGGTTCCCGAGATCCTACAAAGCCTTATAAGTTGGAGCTTGTAATATACTCCAGTATACAGGTAAAAGTTCAAAGCCTTATATTTTCCCATGAATAGAAAAGTTCAAAGATAAGTTCGAAGTAAGTATTAGCACCAGCAATGCGTTGTATCAGTTTTAAGTCTTGTTTTTTCTCTCTATATTTTCTTGTTAATGTTTCTGTTTCACTGACTGAGAGCTTCTACTGATCTAAATTGGCTCCAGCAAGGCGTTGTATCAGTTTTAAGGCTTTTTATTTTCTCTATATTTCATTGCTAATGTCTCTGCTGCACTGAGTGAGAGCTTCTACGTATCCAAATTGGCACCAGCAAGACATTGACTGTGTTTTTTTTAACTTATTTAAATAAAATACATTTTAGCATGCAGATGTCAATTGTAGAGAATTAGTCAAATATATTTATCACGAGGAGCAACATCCTCAATTGTATTGGTCTGAATGTTACTTTCAGTTATATTTTGTGATAACCAAGCAACTTGTTTGTTATGCTGATCCATCATTTGTTCATTTCAATTAGTGTTATCTCATTACATCCAAATATTTTAATTTTTCAACTTTTTTATCTCCTCTTGGGATTTTTCAACTTCCGTTACTATTAAATTTTTACATTATAATATCAAACAAAGTTCAAAATGCTCTTTTGTTGCTGTCTTATCAACAAGTCTGTGACTTTCCCTGGTGTAAATGAAGCTTTTGATTTTGTTGATTTGCTGCTGTGTGGCAACTATTTGTTACCTCATATTTCTCCCTACTTATTTCCTTCTGTGTATTAAGTATTTTGATTGATTTCAAATGTCAATTCCTTACTCTTGGAAAGGAATCCCAGGTTATGAGTTTTTCTGGAATATATGACTTTCAATGAATTTTAACTATTGAGAATTTATACCTGTTAGATTTACCACTGTTACCTTTTCATAGGTTACAAAACCCTTTTTTGCGGCTGATTCTCTAACCTTATACATGATTTGATAGGATGCCCTACCACGTACAGTTGTTGCATTGTGGAAGTCCAATTTAGAGGAACCAAAATCAAACCACTCTGATCCATCAGTAATGATTGTGGACAATGCAGCAAGTAATTATATTTTTTGACATTATCTTTCCGTATGCTGACTAATTATTCGAGCTCTTTTTACCACATTCAGTATTTAAACAATTGTGAATATATTGATTTAATTTCATATCTATCTTCTTGGAAGTTCTAATAGAGATGAGATATTGAATAAATTGCAATCATCCGCTGTTAGATTGTCTCTAACCTTTGGACATACTTTTCCTGAACCAAAAAATGACAATAGCTGTTAAAGTTGATAAAATACATGGGAAAATCTATGTTCATGAAAAAAGTTGCTCTGATTTTCTAGATTTTTGTCGATCTTAAATTCTAGGGAGTTATATACATTTGTGGCATGGTTAATAATATCAGCTCACGTAGAAATTACACTACCTTTGTCGACGTGTTTTGGGTTTTTCTTTTATCATCTCGTCTTTTGAAGTCTTAGTTTTGATCGCCCTTGAACTTATCCCTTATCCACTTATGAAATAATTGTCTTTTATTTGTGATATATTCTTATTTTAATCCTGTGTTCAACTAGTCAACTTCTTTCATTTCAGAAATACGCCTTAGACTTGCTTCTGCAAATGAAGGTGACAAGCAACAACTTCTTTGGTTTTCCAATGCTTGCAAAGGAATTCCCCAGGTAATCCAATTTATCTCTGTTATGTGGTTCAGAATTACTAAATTACTATCCTCAAAGCTGAGTTTACACAATCCTTGCTTATCCATTGACTCCTTGTAGCCTTCTGACATAAAAATTTATCAATTTTCAGGTGATGCCTTCTTCATTTATAAATAATAACCAGATTCCAGTTGTTCAAGCTACTGCACCGCCAGCTTCTGAAGATTTGGAACTGGCAATGGCCATCAATGCGTCTGTTCATTCAGCTATGCAGGAGAGACCTCCATTATCTGACTCTTACCATATCTCTGAAGGTTCCTCTAGTAGCTTCAATAGGACAACCCAGTCCAATGCAATTCCATCACTAGGCAGCAACTCAGCTCAACATCCTCCAATCGAGAATAAAATCGCTTCAATTGACACAAACAACGAAAAGGCTTCACTCCCATATCTTGTTCCACTGACCATAGATGACAGGATTGAAGATGGCCCTGGCCCTGTTCTATATCCATCTATTGATGATACCCCTGTTGACTTGACATCCTCAACTGCTGAGAACATACCTTCGACAAACATTGAAAAGAAAGAGGATTCGGGTACATGTGTCATTTGTTTGGATGCTCCTGTTGAAGGAGCCTGCATTCCTTGTGGCCACATGGCTGGTTGTATGTCGTGTTTAAATGAGATTAAAGCGAAGAAATGGGGATGCCCTGTTTGTCGTGCCAAGATCGACCAAGTCGTAAGGCTGTATATCGTATGAATGCACCAGCCATGCCATATTGTCTTAAACAATCCTTCTGGTAAGTTGTCAGTGGAGAGCTGGTTTGCTTGCTTTTCAATCTCTTTCTATGTTCCTTCATATATTTTGTCACTTGTTTCTTGGTTCTTGAAAATTTGTGACCTCTCTTATATTATGGTTTATTTGATGACATTAGTTATATACTATTGGGATTGCTCTGAAGCGGAACTAAAACTTCTGGATAGTAGTTTGTGTGTACAAACTGAGGTTATGCTTTTCGTAGGCGGTTGGAAATAACCTATTTATCCAGGAAAATAGAAAATTCAAGATCATGACTTTATTCAAATGCAAGGGACTTACCTCTTTGAAAAAAAAATGTGCAGATAGCAAAGACGATTTTCAAAGAGTTCAGACTGGTGAATGATGGTTTTTCCAATAGCCCGTGCCTGGTGAAGGTCAGTGAAATTGAAAATGTTGTTCAGTATTTGTGTTCTTCGAATTACTATGTATGCTTCTACAATTACCAAAGTAAGTATTATAAGTTTGGTGGACATATGCAAAATTATCTATATGTGAATATAAAGAGTATTGATCTTGGACTGAAAAATTGTAATAATACTTTATACTTCTGTGTGTAATTATAAAGTCGATCCTCTGTGATATGTTTTCTTGTTTCATCGTTGTTGCAGCTGATATCTTTCGATTTCTGTCATTGATTTGTCTTTGAATTTAAGAACTAACAAGCTCCTGTAGTTGAATTCAAAGTTCTATTTATTTTCATGACAACATATAGACTTTCTATTTATAAATCCGTATTTTGGTATTGTTTTTTTCGTTTGATCATTGGATTATGAGTCAACCAAGGAGCCGACATCCTTAAGATGCAAACTTTGATCCTACTTTGTTCTAGTAGCTGTCGAAATCAATCTGAAAAATGATTGAAAACAAACTAACATGTGCTTCTGAAAGAAAAGCTTTATAACTGCACATGTTATCTGAAATTTATGAAGTTTAGGATGAAATTTATTATTTTTATCTTGGTGTAATCCTGTCACAAGTTTGAACACGTGACGTGTTCATCTTTGATTTGTGAAATTAGGACACTAATTGTTGCTATACTTGTTGAGCCAACAAAGCTAGGAACAACCCTATCTACCAAACATGGAAACAAAAACATTATCAATGTTTCCCCTTTTGTTACAATTTTGATGCAATTATCTATTAGATCATATTTCTATTACCCAAATTAGTCCTACCCATTCTTCTTCTTCCTTTGATGGTGGAAAGTTTGTGACCCGACATTTCTCGGGGAATCGAGAACCTAGAATATTTAGAATCTGATCTTATAATGTTTATTTCGGTAAGTAATGTAGATCGATAGTTGGTTTCTTGATGGAAGTATAAGCTTTGTGATTGTTTCCATTGAGTTTGAGTAACAAGGTCTTGGACGGTGTTTATTGCTGATTATTTACTTATCCAATGACATGATTAAAGTTAAGGTGGTAGGCTTAGAATTAATTTCTTTAGTTTGAACTTTAGGGTAAAACCTAATTTAGACCCTGGGGATCAAGTAATTGTGCCCATAGCATCAATTTCAGAAGTAATTATTTTAGGGTTCCCATTTTCTTCTAGAAGAAGGGCAGGTGGAAACGACCGGTTGGGACAACTCGATCAAAAATATAATTTTTTGTGGTAGCTGCTTCTAAAGTTTAAATTGTTTATATTTGAACGGGTAAGGTTAGGTTTATTTTTTATTATATATTTTTAGTATATTTTTAATGTGTTAAGTTCTAATTAATTGAATTAAAAATATTTAATGTATTAAATTTAACCACGGGTATATCAAACCCGAGACCCTTCAACAATGCGAAAAAAAGATACCTGGATCGCCTTTGAATCAAGTACGAGGAACTTGACCCCAATCGAATCTTGCCGACGGAACCTAAGTTATCAAACAAGGAGCTTGACCCAGACCAAACTTGTCGGTAAGAACCAAAACTATCAAATTTGATCTATCAAGAATTAACTTGATGAAGATCGAGTTCTTCGCAAAGAACCAAAGAGAAAATCTCTCNTAGTGGGCTTGAGCTCTTGGGCTTGTTTTTGTAGGCCACTGGAATCACAAATAATTATTTATAATAATTATCGTAAAAAAGTAAAATAATAAATTAATATTTACTCTATTTAAATTTAAGGTTTAAAATTGTGTAATTATCCATATGATAATTGAATGGGTTTTTATCTAAATTATTAAATGAGATATAATGATTATTATTTTGGGAAATCATGTTGTTCTTCCCACGATTTAAGTCAAACGAGCTTTCGTGTCCGATCCCATCACCTTTTTCTCACTAATTAAGCATCCCATCTCCTCAATTTCTTCAAACGTCACAATTTCTCAAAAAGGGTTCTCTAATTTAGGCAGCAATTGATCATTCCAATCTCTTTCTTCCAATTATTCGTCCAAATTAACAAGCTAAACTCCAAATTAGCAAAATTTTCATTTAGAACGACAAGTTTCATTTGGGGTTCTGTCCTCTTCATCAAAATGGCCAACTTTTTACTTCTTGATAAAAAAAGTCGAAATACCTTACACACAAGGTTCTCATATTTCGGCTGATAGCATATGAGAGAGTTAATCACGATGACTTAACAGTCTAGAAATGAAAAGCCTTTACCTGACACCACAAAAATCAACCTTAACGTTGAAAATTAAACTATTATACCATGATATCACATGATTAAAACTGCAACTATTGATGTCTAAATCAGACCAAATTAATTGAGCTATGCCAGCTGGCTAAGTTTTTTATTTTTTTACCTTAGTTTTGTCATCCTCTCTCTCTCTAGATTCAGAGTGGAACTCTGTCTCTCTCTAGATTTAGAGTGGAGAGAACTCAACTCCAACTCACAGAAGCTTTCCCATTATTCAGAAAGATATTATTTATACTCCGGCAGTGCAGTTCAGCTTCAGCTTAGCCAATCTCTCTCTAGGTCTTCAGAGGAAGCTAGATTTGAACAGACTTCACCTTCAAACTCGTTTTAACCCTTCATCCACTGTTCTCTTTCTTCTTTCACTATAATATATTCCATCCAACTTCGAAAATTCTCCATCTCTCACTCTCTCTTTCTCTCTCTAGCTCTTCTTTCATAATGGGGTTTCGTGTTTCAAGATCTCGAACGCTCCTTTCTTCGTGAACCCTACTGTTCATACCCTTCTTCAGTTTTCGATGCAAACCCTAATACCAGAGCCGAAAAGGGTATAGATCAACTGACAGATCTTCAGGATCCGAACGAAACTCGAGCTCTTCGACCAATTAGGGTTCATGGATTCACTCCAAGAGTTTAACGGCACGAATACAAACATCGTCGCGACTAATAACACGCCAATGGTCTCGTCTTCTTCATCAGTTTCATCTCCTTCTTCGAGCACCAATCTCAGTCGCTACGAGAATCAAAAGCGCCGAGATTGGAACACTTTCAGCCAATATCTACGCAACCACCGACCACCGCTCTCACTTTCCCGGTGCAGCGGAGCCCATGTCCTCGAGTTTCTCCGGTACCTCGATCAGTTCGGAAAAACCAAGATCCACACTCAGCTTTGTCATTTCTACGGCCATCCAAACCCACCGGCGCCGTGTCCTTGCCCTCTCCGGCAAGCTTGGGGAAGCCTCGACGCCCTAATTGGCCGTCTCCGAGCTGCGTTTGAAGAACACGGTGGCAACCCAGAAGCGAACCCTTTTGGGTCACGAGCAGTGAGGCTTTATCTACGTGAAGTTAGAGATTCTCAGGCCAAGGCTAGAGGAATAAGCTACGAGAAGAAGAAGCGAAAACGCCCTACGCCTTCACCTGTTTGAAAAAGGCTAAGCTGCAGAAAAATATTTTCAAATATATTATTCGCAATGTTTAGCCTTACTTTGCCTTTTACCAATCTGGATTCTAAGATCTAAAATGGTTTGAAATGATGGGTATTGTATTCTTTGATATCCTATGGATGTTCAATGATTCAAACAGTTGCTATGGCAGCTGTAGTCTGCGAAGGAATAGTAGTTAAAGCCAGACAATATGATGTTATAGCAGATTTGTATTTCGAAGATCAGATTTTGAAATCAACTTTACTGTCTTTCTTTTTCGGATCATTTCCTTCTTTAATAAACACTGCAAAAATGATTGAAAGCCATTTAAAAAGGAAGAACTCAATCAATTTATACTTGTTTGCTGTTGTTTTTTTTCCTCTTTCTACTCTACTTTCTTCTTACCCTTTTGTTTGCCATTCGATATGCCATACAAAACACAGGAAACCCTCCTAACGGTTCCATAGAAATGGCCTTCAGCTACGCCCGGCAATAAACTTGTTTTACAATTATTCATCTGTTTCAGTTGCATTTTTCTGTGGATTGAGTTCTAAATTATGTTCCCTGTGACGGGGTACACTTATACTTTGTTATAATACATTATAATATACTTATTTGTAGTTCCTGCTTGCATGGAAATCGTCAACGACAGAATGCAAGAGTTAGTTGCAGTGATCGACATCAAAACAAGAAGACGGTCTCTAAATTACAGAACAAAGTAGCTCGAAATTAATTACGTCATGTGGAAAACTGGAGACATTTATGAAATAATGCAGCGACATGATCTATTGATGAATTTCTTGATTATTTATTTGAATTATTTAGTCAAAGTTAAATCCATTACTGTGCGATTGAAAACGTGTCGATATAGACTATCATTCGATTATTGTTCTTTGAGTTCGGATATGTTATTTAACTCTTTTTGCTGAAAAAAAGGAGCTGATTAAACCCTAGTCGGGGTAGACGTTGAAGTGGTGGCATTGCTTATATGCATATATGGCACGACGTCGGTGATAGCTGAATATTGGGAAATATTTAAAGTTTCTAGAGAGAGAAAGAGCTGGATTTAACATAACTGAAATCCAATAATTGGCTTCGTTTTCCCTGTTAATACACTGTTGAAGACGTATGTTTTCATTTTGATGCCCCTTTCTTGAATTCACAAGACCCTAATCTGAAAAAGAGAACTACAAGATGTTAGAGAGGTAAAGTTCAGAATTGTTTATGAACTCAGTTTTCAAATCTAAGCTTTCGGAACAAGTTTTCTGAAGCAATTTACTTATCTGGGCAACATATCAAACGGTGGATAGATAAAAAACCCTATGTGAATAGCTAAACTTTGTCTCGTATGAGTCTAAACATGGGTGCAGAGGGACTTGATCTGATATAACTCTAACTCAGCCTGTTAGTATCATCGAAAACCATTAAACTTTGTACTGAAAGCATGAAGGATTGATGATTTGAGGCCGGAGCGAAATCAAGATCAGATGAAGAGTGAGAGATGGAGGAGGTTGTAGGGCCCAGAAGAATCGGATTCCTCTCGTCAAACAAAGACCAGTCTTGATCAAAGACAAGAGGGCGCAGCTGTTACTGCATCTAAGCTAGGCCATGGCTGGGACGAGGCCGATGAGAGTTGTTGACTGGTTTTGCCAGAAATAAAGGAACAACTTTGAAGCGCTATTTTGGTCGTGCGGTCTGTGATGGATACTGATAGATAGGAGAAGCGTCTCTCTTTCTCTCTCTCTCTCTTTCTCTCTCTTTCTCTCTCTTTCTCTCTCTCATTTACAACCAAATGCCTTGAGCGGTGTGTCCAAAAGCTGCCTTCTTTTCTCCTCTCTCGTCTCTTATTAACACCATGTAAGCATACACGCAATAAATCCAGACAAACTGTGCGAGATCGCCTTACAACAACCTTATTTATTACAGTACAAATTGAAATCGCTTCGAGTCATGCGTGCAAATAATCTGAATCCGTCTTTCATAATCTTAGCAATTTTGTTCGAGTTATGCTTAAAACATATTATGGTAGCGATGTACAAATTTTTTTTTCCATGAACCGTCTCCGATCTTTGACTAAACCCGAGATCCTAAAACATGTTACGATAGTTAAAACATGTCATGGTACCAAGCAAGCATACATGCAATAAATCCGGAAAAACCATGCGAGATCACACCTACAACCTTATCTGTTATCGTACAAATTGAAGTCGCGATGAGTCATGCATGCAGAATATCCGAACCTGTTAGCACAATATCGTTCGTTTTTTACTATAATCTTATCGTTTTTGTCCAAGTTAAATTTAAGAACCTATCAGATAATTTGGATTAAGGTCGAGTCTCTTAATTTGAAGACCATAGCACGACGAGGCTGGTTTGTGTCGTATCATAGGTACCTGTGGGCTGAAATTTGGATGTGCCTTTTCTGATTCTCTTTTTCATACCATACGACGTCGTCCTTATCTATTCAATATTGCTGAAACGTCCCTAGTTTTACTTGTAATTTCGTTTCAGTACCGTAAAATCTGCAAACTTACTGACTTTTTTGTTGCCAAAAATAAAAGGAGTACGAGAATTCCACACGCTTCAGTCACTTCGTTTTGACCTTTTTGGCTCGCTGCTTTTTCTGTGGGTCCCGCCCTCCTTCTGTCTTTTCTCGCACGTGCTTCCCCCGTCCTTCGTGTCGGCCATTGCCCGACGTCATCCGGTGCTTTTGTTTCTTCTTGACGTGGCGTTATCTCCACCGTTGAATGACGGGAGGAGTTTCGGGTCGGCCCAATATCCAAATACAACGGGCTTCAATGAAACGAATCACTGGTAGAATTGGGCCTGGCCCATAATCTTAGAGATTAGTGCTTTAGGGGGTCAAAAACTATGAAAGCGAATAGTTCATCAAAAAATTGACCCAAATACAAAATAGATCGATTCAAAACGATCGTAGAGCTGGTTTGAATTAGCGCATGCCCAGGCGGGGACTACCTAAGATTAGAATGCCGGCACTGACATTTGATGCTCTGTTAAGATATTTTGATTGTTTTTAGAATTTAATATTTTTTAAATCTATTTATTTAAAGCTTTTTTTTTTACATTTAGATTTAATTAATTGTAAAATTATTTTACTAGACAAAATCAAGACCGGACCGGCTAGACCTTATCATATAGAACATGTAATCTTGGGCCTGGCCCATAATCTTAGAGATTCCAAGAAGATTCCTTTCGGGAGACACGACAGAGAGAGAGAGAGACAGATGCGCGTGAATTGGATTTGCCGACTAAATTTTGCCCAACGCATGCAAATGAGAGGGAAAAAAAAATCCCTTTTTATATAGTTATAGGACGCATCAATGGCGGTGATAAAAATGGAGGACAGAGACCTTCGCAGTCCCTATTAATAGTTTATAATCTTGCTCAAGCAATCGGGGGAGAGAGTGTCGAGCCACGACGCACGATCCCACTTCCCCTGCACCCAAGTATATAAATTCTTAAATCCAACTCTTAGATCCATTCTCTTCCTTTCTCATACTCCGCCCCATTTGTTTCATCATTTACATTTGATAAAAATCTCTCCTTTTCAGATCCATTTTTCTCCCCGTACAGCTAATCGTACCCCCTTCCTTCTTCATGCAGACGCGGTTAGATTTCGACCTCTTATCGCTTTTTGGGTTGTTCTGAATCTGGTTCTTGCTGTTGATTTTGGGTTCTTTGCTGGATCTGGGTGGATTATGATTCAGGTTTTTTGTGTTCGTTTGTGTTCAAGCTGATCAATCGATGTTTTTTTTCTGCAATTCAACGGCTGTCTGAAATTTTTGGTTGCGTTTTTTTTATCTTAGATCTATGCCTTTCCTTGCTATTTTTGCCTCATGTTGCTGTTGCTTGCGTCATTGCATTTATTGATTGATTAATCTGTCGCCAATCTCAGATAGGCACCTAAATCCAATATTACTATTGCTTCAATTGTTTGTGTTGATTGATTCTCAAATACATTGAATACAACTGATTTTCTATATGCAATCTCAAACCGTGGATTTGAGTTGCGAATTGAATTTAACGAAATAGAATACTGATTCAATTTCGATAAATAGTGAATTATATTAACAATTGAGGTTCTTCTTCAGGACGCATATTATGTGGTCACACTGACACAGGCCGTCCTGTGAATTGAGTTCTTAATACTCAAGTTGAAGTGACAAGTTAAAAAAGGTCCAAATCGAAGGAGATGATGAGGGGAAAATCGGATGGAACACTGAAGAAGCGGCTGGTTGTTTCCTTCTGTGTCGTGGGATTTTTTCTCGGTTTTCTATATTTTTATCAAGGATCCATATTTGGCTCTCAAACGAACGGTGCTTCGGCCTTGGAGTACGGTGCTAGATCTTTGAGAAAACTCGGATCCTCTTATGGGGGCGGGGATGATGATTCCGATGGTCAATCTGCGTTGAAATACTGGCACGACGATGGAGAAGATGATTTCGTGCCAAAGAGCTATCCTGTAAGTTTTTTCTAACCAAAATAGAAACAAATTCTGAATTTTTCTTTTTGTGATGCTGAAGTTGTAATCTTATTCATATTGGTTTTAAGGTCTGCGATGATCGACATTCAGAGCTTATTCCTTGCTTAGATCGAAATCATATCTACCAAATGAGATTGAAGCTTGACTTATCATTAATGGAGCACTATGAACGACACTGCCCTCCTGCAGAGAGGCGTTTCAACTGTCTCATTCCTCCTCCTCGAGGATACAAGGTGTTGTCGTGCATTATTTCTCTGTGATTACGATGTTTTTTATTTGATACTGGTTTGCTGTAAACTTACGGTCTGATTTTACTTTTCCGATGCGTGACAGGTCCCCGTCAAGTGGCCGAAAAGCAGGGACGAAGTATGGAAAGTAAACATACCTCATACTCACCTTGCTCATGAAAAATCGGACCAGAACTGGATGGTTGTGAAGGGTGAAAGGATTGTATTCCCCGGGGGAGGTACACATTTTCACTATGGAGCTGACAAGTACATTGCTTCACTTGCAAATGTAAGATTTTTTTTCCTATTCTGAAAGTAGTAATAACACTCAAACTTCTATATATATGTATGCTGAGAATCAAACGACAATGGGAGAAAAGAGAATATTTACTACGAAGATTTGAATACAATTGATATATATGTGTTGAGATTCAAACAATGACTGGAAAAAGAAAATATCTACTTTGAAGATCAAAATACAACACATATATATGTTAAGAATCAAACGACGGCCGAAAAAAGAGAATACCTACTATGCAGATCGAAATATAACTTTTGAATTTTTTAACTCTGAATTTCATTAACTTATAAAGAAAACAAAACCTTAATGAGATTCTAGCATAGGCCCACTGACCTAAATAGAATTCTAGTAACATCGAAGTTTAACAATATATATCGATGTATTTGTATTAATTGGGTTTCCTGTCTTCTGAATTTTGCTGCAGATGCTCAACTTTTCAAATAACAATCTAAACAACGAAGGAAGATTAAGAACTGTTCTCGACGTAGGCTGCGGAGTTGCAAGTTTCGGAGCCTATCTTCTATCTTCCGAAATTATTGCAATGTCATTGGCTCCTAATGACGTGCATCAANAAATTCTAGCATAGGCCCACTGGCCTAAATAGAATTCTAGTAACATCGAAGTTTAACAATATATATCGATATATTTGTATTAATTGGGTTTCCTGTCTTCTGAATTTTGCTGCAGATGCTCAACTTTTCAAATAACAATCTAAACAACGAAGGAAGATTAAGAACTGTTCTCGACGTAGGCTGCGGAGTTGCAAGTTTCGGAGCCTATCTTCTATCTTCCGAAATTATTGCAATGTCATTGGCTCCTAATGACGTGCATCAAAACCAAATTCAGTTCGCCTTAGAACGAGGGATTCCAGCTTATCTTGGTGTTTTAGGGACGAAAAGGCTCCCATACCCGAGCAGATCCTTTGAGCTTGCCCATTGTTCTCGTTGTAGAATTGATTGGCTTCAGCGAGACGGTATTCTTCTTCTTGAGCTAGATAGACTGCTTAGACCAGGAGGCTATTTTGCGTATTCTTCTCCCGAAGCTTATGCTCAGGACGAGGAGGATCTCAGAATATGGAGCGAAATGAGTGCCTTGGTAACGCGAATGTGTTGGAAAGTAGCCGAAAAGAAAAATCAAACTGTGATTTGGCAAAAACCGCTTACGAACGATTGTTACAAGGAACGAGAGCCTGATGTTCATCCTCCTCTTTGTCGACCTGATGACGATCCAGATGCAGTTTGGGGCGTGCAGATGGAGGCTTGCATCACTCCTTACTCGGAACGTAAGTAGTATCTTTAATCTTTTTGTATTCAAATTCTTTTGGGTTTTTGTGAAGTCATTTATTTTTTAAAATTTACACTCTCTCGGAGAGTAACCAACGACACGTTCTAATGTTATATTTGTTTCGCCAGATGATCACAGAACTAAAGGAAGTGGATTGGCTCCATGGCCCGAGAGATTAACTACTCCCCCTCCCCGACTTGCTGATTTCGGCTATTCGAAGGAAATGTTCGAAAAGGACTCGGTAATAAAAACACTGTGCTGACTTAAACGATTAAATTTTAGTGGGTAGATGAATATTGGTCTTTGTGCAGGAAGTTTGGCGAAAACAAGTTGAAAACTACTGGAATTTACTAAGTCCGAAGATCGAATCAAATACTCTAAGGAACTTGATGGACATGAAGGCACATATGGGGTCCTTTGCAGCTGCTTTGAAAGATATGGATGTTTGGGTGATGAATGTTGTGCCTGAAGATGGACCTAATACGCTCAAACTCATCTATGACAGAGGCCTCATAGGCACAACACATAATTGGTACGTAAAAATCATAAGTTTATTGGCAAAATGGCCGCCAAAATTGGTTTTTTTTTTTAGTTTATCAATGTTTAATTCTTAATTACTGGTAGGAACCTAGGGTTCAGGTTAGTTTTTGATAAAAAATAGATCAGATCCGATGAGTCAGGTTTTATAAAATTATATATGAACTCGATCTTACTGTATATTCGATTCGATTCGATCCAAGTCTGACTTAAAATTTTAGTTGGTTTTAGTTTCATAAAATTCGATCTCGCAAGTATTGACCCATCCATTTTTCGGTTATAATTATTACTTCACAAATTTTTTATTTGCTCAATCGGGTCGGTCCCGTTAATTTGGCTCTGAACTCAATTTGGCTCTGAACTCAATTTGATCCCATTGCCCCTAATTAATTGAAATTTAATTTGGGTTTCAATCTCTTTGAGGTTTTTCGAGAAGGGGTGACTATAGAAGCTGCTTTTATTCTTGCAGGTGTGAAGCGTTCTCGTCGTATCCTCGAACATACGATCTACTCCATGCATGGACGGTATTCTCCGATATAGAGAGAAAGGAATGCAGTGCAGAGGATCTGTTGATCGAGATGGATCGCATACTTAGACCCTCCGGTTTCATAATCATTCGGGACAAACAACCGGTTATTGACTTCGTTAAGAAGTATCTCCCGGCATTGCACTGGGAAACCGTGGCTGCTTTAGACGCCAGCTCGGATTCGGATCATGACGGAGAAGAAGCCGTGTTAATCGTCCAGAAGAAAGTGTGGCTCACAAGCGAAAGCGTACGAAACGTAGAGTAGACGAGAATTACACTCGAAATTTGTCGCATTTCTGAAGCAGTGGAAGCAATACTTGTTTCTTCTTCTTTTTCTTCTTTTTTTGTTGTGTACCATGATATAAACATTGTTTTATCTTACGTTGGTGTAATTTTTCTAGTGTACTTGGAGTATTATTGTATTGTTCACATCTTTTTTCTTTTTTTCTTTTTTATGTTTTTTGTTCAACTCAAACATTAAATTAATAATGTCACACCAATAAGAAGGCGATGACCCGAGATTCTATGATGGGTCGCCGACCGATGTCTAGAACGAGGATATGCCTCTATCATAGTGGTTCTTGCTCGATTGTTTTTCAAACAGCGAGGAATCCGGACCAAGAAGAGGACTTGCCAAAGGTTTATTTGATTATTGAAAAGTTTTTAATTTACTCATTATACCAAAAAAGTCGAAATCCTTCGCCCCAGAGCCCACACACCCCGGCCTGACAGCATGTGATTGTGTTAATTACGGTAACTCAGCGGCCCAAAGATAAGAGACCTTAACCTGATGTCCGAATGAGCTACCCTAACATTGGGGGTAACAACTCTCACACTAGGACAGCGCAGACGTCGAACCTAAGCTCTTTATACTAAATTTACCATCTCTGAGCCAACTGAGCTATGCCCGTGCATGCATTTTTTTTTTTTTTTATTTACTCATAGTTTTAAGATAAGGTGTTGTTTACCCAATAAATTTCAAGGGTAAAGCAGTAAAGGCCAAAAAAATGATATTTAATTCTTTTTTTTTCTAAGCTTATTCATTTGAAATTTGATATAAATTAAAAAAAATATGTTTCGAATTCATCCAATCACCCTACTAAAATATAATATTTTTAATTTTTAAAAATATGGAACCGGATATATATCGAATCAGAATCACTATTTCGCAATTATTGTTTCAATTCATCTTAAAACTGGCCAGTATCAAAATCATCTCACCTCAACAAGTTAAGATTAATGTTATGTTTAACTTTTAGTATATTTTTATTATATATGTTGACGTCTGTGATTAGTATAATTGAAGTATATTAATGTATTATAATTAAATAATTATTTATTAAATTTATTAATATAATTTATCAATCACTGTTTGACACGTTAACATATACAATAAGAATGTATACTAAAAAATTAAACGTAACATTACTTTTTAGGGGTGAGCACGTGCCGATCCAACCCGATTTTATCCAGAAATAAAACCATAATCGAAATTCTCAGTTATGAATTTTCAGAACTGGAAGCGAAACCATCGGTTCTACCTGAGTGCACTTCTAGTTTTAACCGTTTTTATTTTATATTTTAAAAAATTAAATATAATAATAAAATATATTTTTTATTAGGATTTAAATCAAATTTTACTCGATTTTACCTCTTCTTTTGACTAACAGTCATGATTTCATGGTTTTTATTCGTAAAGACGGAAATCAGCCCGTAAATTAGGATTTTTTAAAAATTGAGACTCAAACCGAATTAAAACCGGCAGTTTCTGGTCCAGACCCGGTTTTCCCAACCGTATTACTCTTAGCTCGTTGGGGTAAAATGGTTTTGGTACCGTTAGATTTTAGGATAAATTGAAACTAAATTTACAAAATACAGTGCAATTCTGATTCAATTTTATTATTCACATATTCATATAATAACAAGAATGGTTAATAACACCTGCACGAGCATAGCTCAGTTGGCTCAGAGATGGTAGATTGAGTACAAGAGCCTAGGTTCAACGCTTGCGCTGTCCTACTGTAAGAGTTGTTACCCCCAATATTAGAGTAGCTTCTTGGAATATCAAGTAAAAACCTTCTATCTCTAAGCCACTGAGTCACCGTGATTTAACTCCTTCACAAGTTATCGGCCGGGGTGTGAGAGCATTGGGAGTAAAAAATTTCGTCTTTTGGCAACAAGAATGGTTAATAACGTGAAAGTCAAGTGAAAGTAAGATGTAATCAACTTCGTTGAAATGATGATCAAAGACTAAGATCTAAATCTAAGGAACACGTGGCATATCCTTGACGCTTGCGCAGGGAGCATTAGCACGTACCTGCCCCCATCTAATAATTACCTTTTTCTAATTTTTATAATTAAAAGGAAAAATCAATAATATCGTCTTTTTTCCTTCGTCGGCCATCCAATTCCAACCTCTATCATCCATTTTCCCTTCTCTCCTCTGTTTAATTCCTCAAATATTCTCTGAAAATCCTTCTGTTCTTGAAAAAATCTCGATCCATGTCCGCTAAACGGATCCGCGGTTTTCATCTCTAGCTTTGTCGTCAATTTTCTCCACTTTTTCTTGTTATGCAAATTCCTAAGCATTAGATTCTTTTCCGATCGCAAACCGCGTCCTCCTCCGATTCTTTATCCTTCGTCAATTTTTACTCAATTTTTTCATCTAAAGATTGCTTTGTAGATCGTCCTTTTTTGCTTACATTCTTTTCAACACGGGAAAAGTCTTTGATGGCCTTCTTACTTCGGATTAGTATATCAGCTGTTGAGTATTTTTCAGATTCTTGAAATCCTTTTGTGTGTAGGGATTTAGGCTTGTCGTGGTAAGAAGTGTATATTGTTGGTGTTGTTTTTGGAAAAGGTAGGTTTTCGGCCTTGGTTTTGAAGCTTGAATGGACATCGGGTAATTTTGTTTATGCGAGAAGCTTATGGATCTGGGATAATAGTTGAAAACTTTATTTCTTGGCGGAATCGGAGCCTTTTCCAGTTCTTCGATGAAATAGTCCTACAAAAACGGCTTTTTTGAATAACTGTGTGCAGGGGAGAGGATTGTGGTTTTAAGAGGGAAAAGTGTCAGCTAGTTGTGCTTAATTTGATCGAATTTTAGATCATGGATCATGTTATTGGTGGGAAGTTCAAGCTTGGTAGGAAGATCGGCAGTGGATCCTTTGGCGAGCTTTATCTGGGTATGCAATACATGCCCAATGAGTTATTTGCTCTAACACTTCGCATGTCTTTCAGTTCAAGCTTCGTGCTGGATCCTGATGAAGGCTTCTTATGGTTTTAATGCAGGTGTTAATGTTCAAACCGGAGAAGAAGTAGCTGTCAAACTGGTTGGTGGGAGGCGTTTATTTTTTTCCCTACTGTATTTTATACTAGAGTTACAGCGCATATTTGTTAATTTTGATAATTTCTATGTTTCCTTTTGGTGAAAGTCTGTTAATGAAATATATATTCATGTCATGTTTAAATTGTCTGACTGCTTGTCCATAAAGTTAGTTTCTCATTTTTGCTAGGAATCTGTGAAGACCAAGCATCCTCAACTTCATTATGAGTCAAAGTTGTACATGCTTCTTCAAGGAGGAAGTAGGTTTTACTTTTATGTTCGGATAGTAAATTTATGGTCAAATAATTCAACTTTTCTGATTTTTTTCCCGTAAATTTTATTTTGAAGCCGGCATTCCACATCTGAAATGGTTTGGGGTTGAGGGTGAATACAATGCTATGGCGATTGACTTGCTTGGCCCAAGTTTGGAAGATTTGTTTAATTACTGTAACAGGAAATTTTCTCTAAAAACAGTGTTGATGCTGGCAGATCAGTTAGTAAGTGCTACAGCTATCTTGTGAAGATTCATTTGAAAAGGGATTTTTTTTCTTGTTCCTTAAAATTTTAATAATCTGCTTCACATCATAGATAAACAGAGTCGAGTACATGCATTCAAGAGGTTTTCTTCACCGTGATATAAAGCCTGACAACTTTTTAATGGGTTTGGGGCGCAAGGCGAATCAGGTGAACTGAATTTCTAGCTCATAACTTTCATGTTATGCAATTAAAATGGCACTGTGAACGTAAATATTCATGAGAGTCATTTTCTCATTTAGGTGTTGAATGTTTGAGTTTTTAGAAATTGAATTCTCCTGAATCAATGAATGTATTTGGAGTTTGATGCTGTTAAGATTTGACAGGATATGTCTACAAAGACAAGACAGAAATTCATCTGAGAGTATTTATGGCCAGTATTTTTTTCTACCCTTTAAAGCCTTGAAAGTACTTATTAGATTTAGCTATAATCATGGTTTGTCCTAGAGATTTTTCATTCATTTTGTGTTCTTCAGTAACTACCGAAATGCAGAATACTTGGTAGACGTAGGTCCTTCTAACTCACGTTTCTAAAAATAATTGATATGATAACTGATAAAATTATCGACGCCAGTTTTTGTCTTTTTACTCATGGTCTGAAGAAATTCAGAGAGTGCTGTGAAGGATGATTGATCATTTTGACATGATATCACCTATTGCTTGATATTTTCTGGACAGGTTTACATCATTGACTATGGTCTGGCAAAGAAATATAGAGATCTTCAAACACATAAGCACATACCTTACAGGTATCATTTGATATCATGATTCATCCTGTTATTTTCTTGTATAATTTCATTTCTATAAGTTGTTTTATGGGATTCTAGCATTTCGGGGATGTTGAAAAATAATTGTTTTTTATATTTCCACTGATAAGACAGAGTGAAAGAAATGCTAATGTTTTATATGATATATTCAACAATACAATTTTTTTTTGTCCATCTTCCTTATTATTTCTCCTGAATTCGTCCTTCTTTGAGGTCGGCTTGCATGTATTATTGGTTGTGGCTTACCGATTTTAGGATTTTTATGTTGTTCATATTGTTATTCTGTTTGATACCATTTCCAACTCTCCCCCTCCCTCTGTAACAGAGAAAATAAGAATCTCACTGGAACAGCTCGATATGCAAGTGTTAGTACACATCTTGGTGTCGGTGAGTTAACTTTACGAAGTTTAATATTAGCTTGATCCATGTTCTTGTAAGGTGCGATAAACTTTTATGTTGTTTTAACATATAATTTACCTGCAGAGCAAAGCAGAAGGGATGATTTGGAATCTCTTGGTTATGTCCTTATGTATTTTCTTAGGGGAAGGTTCAACACTTGCCTAGCTCCTCCGTCTCTCTTTCTCTTGTATTTTTTAAGTTTTTTGACAAATTCAAATTAATTTTATTCTCAGTCTTCCATGGCAAGGACTGAAAGCAGGAACAAAAAAGCAGAAATATGACAAGATCAGTGAAAAAAAGATGCTGACACCAATAGAGGTACTTCCTGTTGCTTTTCTATAATGCATCGTATCAATTATGATGATGAAGATAAATAAGATCATGTGAGACAGTTACAACACAACTTTAGTACCTTTATGATAATCTTATCTCACGTTTTGTGCATTGGCCTCGTATGTAATGCTATTTCCCAGAATTCCTTAAGTTGACGCTGTAAAGTGTATTTTCAGTTCCTTTGCAAATCATATCCACCAGAGTTTACATCATACTTCCATTACTGCCGATCTTTGAGGTTTGACGACAAACCAGATTACTCGTACTTGAAGAGGCTCTTTCGTGACCTTTTTATTCGAGAAGGTTACCTTTTGAACACTTATGGAGTTTTAATCAGAACTCAATTTGTGAATGATTTACCTTTTACAAAACTGAAATGGATGAATTGTCCATTAATGAAATTGGTGCAGGCTATCAATTTGATTACGTATTCGACTGGACTATCTTGAAATATCCACAGATTGGATCCAGTTCTGGATCAAGGGTATGTATTTAAGTTGATCACTATTATGCTTCTATCTGAAACTAAGCGAAACATATTTGTCATGCATCATTAATTTTTTTTTTATCTCTTTTCCATCTTTGCTCCAAATAGCCTAGTGGGAAACCAGCGATAAATCCATTGTCTTCATCTGAGAGAGTGGGAAAACCTTCAGGTCTGTTTTTTTTCTACCATTGAGGTTTAGAAGTTATATAAAGCTTAAAACTGTTGAGTGCTTCTGATCACATCATGATATATTTGCTTCCCACCGCTACGAGATTTATTACGTGTCGTTTCTTTAGTTTCTTATATAATTTCAAAAGGTTATATAAACCGATTATCCAAGCGTTCGCTTGCTTTTCTGGACTATATGTCGATTGTGCGAGTAAGTTCTTTAGTAGTACAGAGTCAAATTCTAGAAAATTCATATCTATAAACTTGATATACTAGTTTCAATCATGAAACTGCTTGTATCATTGGATTAGCTAAATTATTTAACGTATTAGGCCATCTAATTAGTAAGCCAACCTGGGCTGATTCGTCAGAGTTTGATATTATCGATTAAATCTTTTTCATTATTACAGTGGATCCTAAAAAAAGAGTTTGTATCAAGTGTTGGCTATTAAACCTGTGCGATTTATGATGTTACCAGGACTAGAGACTAGGGAGAGTATCTCAGGTGCTGTCGAGGCCTTTGCTAGACGAAACGCAGCTGGGCCAGGCTTGCTTGGCGATCAGTCGAGACACAAATCGTCTAACGATGCACCCTCGTCCAAAGATGCAGTGAGTATATTTGTTTTTATGAAGTTTTTACGAATCTTTTCATGATTTCAGTTATAAACTCTTTTGAGCTTCACAATTTTTTCAGCAACCCGATTCAGAGCGTGGCCGAAGTTCTTCTCGAAATGGGAGCTCTTTAAAGAGACCGGTTGTTTTATCTAGCAGCCGGCCTGGCTCGTCGGGTGAGCCTAGTGAGATCCGATCGAGCAGGCTTACGTCGAGCAGTAGCCGCCTTTCTGCAACCCAAAGGGTTCAGCCTGGGTTAGAGTCCAAAACGTCTTCTTTTTCGCGCCCCTCGGCCACAAGAAGTGGGCGAGACGATATTCATAGGAGTCTGGAGTTCTTGTCGATCGGTTCAGGGAAGAGGAAATGATGGAAAACCCGAAAATACAGATTAAAGCCGGTTATTGTGTCGAATAAATCGATGTAAATCTGGCCTCGACTTTGATTCGCATGAAATTTAGTGAAATTTGTTGATGAAAAATGATGAATTCTGGTGGGTGGATGGAGGAGAGAAGGGAGATAATTGTTAATATATTCTGCCTGTCAGATAATGTTCAGTCCGGTGACAACTGCTTGTGTTTTTTTTTGTTCTTCTGTCTACGATTACACGTGTTACTGTTCTTGTTGTAATCAAGCGAGCATTGTTGAATGGAACTTGCAGCTTCAAATTTATGGATTTTATTTTCTGATTCTTGGGAGAGATTATTTAGTCTTGAAATTTCGACAGTGGAAATCTAGGATAAATTAGGATATTTTATTGGCTTGACGGTATCCCATCTCAGGTGTTGCTGCTACAAATCTATCAACCCAAGTGAGCTTTTTGTGTTTCAATCGCTTAATCGTGGCCATGGCTGGGTTTGAATGGAACCACAATCCCTCGAGGTTCAGCCGCGGCCGACTGCTTCATTGCAGTCGGACGGTGATCGCTTGTCGGCTATGTGATAAGGTGTTTCTGAGCACTCAAGCATTCCCGATGAAGGCGGTGTTCATGGTGGCCATTTTTTCTCACCGTAGGGGCCTCATTTCTAATACTCATGTCCGGCCAACTTCTCCCCCGGAATCCGGTCAGATGGCATTTCCTCAGAACAGGCTCAGACCGGCCTCACCAGCAAAAGTGAGCCGGGAACAACCAGACCCTTGATAAACCAGTTGGAAAAAAGAATAGCGAAATTGACTGGTTTTGTGAACCTGGAGGAGCAGAATGTGGGAAGTCTGGATTTGAATTTGAGGCTATGAATGTTATTACAGTATATCCAGTTATGGAGGGTTCTTGTCTCTCTCTTTTTGAAATCTCAGAATAATTTCGTCACACAGTTTTCAATTGATCGTTTCGTGCCCATAAAATTTCAAACCTCGGAGATATTAATATCATTGTTAGTAATGCTCAGATTGCGTAAACATTAATAAATTGATAATGACGGGCAATCGGTGCTGAAATCGAGCAGAATAACCCAAAACCGCACACGAGTTACAGGAATTCTAGAACGACAAGAAAGGAGATAGACAGACTCAAGTTAGTAAGTGCAGATGTTCAATCAAACTTAAGATCAAAATCTAATTTAGAAATCGGAGAAAGTAGTCGAGTGAATCATAACAAAGTCTTAGAACTTCAATATCTGCAACCCTCAGAGATTGAACAAAAAGCCAAAGTATTTGAGAATAATTCATAACAAAGTTGCAAATTCAATTTGAAATAGGGATTAAGAAGCACTCTTTTTCAACGTTGCAAGTTCCTGCCTCACAAGTCCAGCCCTCTGCACATGGATTATATTTAACATTCGAAAATAAGTTATTTCATTTCAATCATCAAGAGTAAATCAATTTGAATGTATAAAAAAACAATCTCCAATATTACTAACCTTAATCTTAGCTAACATAAGTTTGAACCTATCAAAGTCAGTGAGAGCCGCTCTTCTCTTGCGCACAATCAGTTTTCTGCCCCAAGAGCTGTTCTCCCACTTCTTCTGCACATCTGATAGAGAAAAACGGACAAATTGTAGTAAAAAATATAGTTTTAAGAGAGTAAATGTTTAAAAAGGGCTTAAGAAATTGCTACTTACCACCAGACTTCATTGCTTCGATAAGTTCCTTCTTTTTCGGGACCCTTCTGATGTCTATCGTAATGTCAGTAAGTGACAGTCTCTTGAAGTTCATCTGACTTCTCACCATATCAGGAGCATCAACAAGAGCCTGTCGAAATATAAGAAATACATATCATTTAAATGATGGTCAATATCCCCAAGACTCTGTCTACTATGTATATTTGATAACCAAGTATCAGATACTGAACTAGCATGAACTGATAGAAGTCAAGTTAATCAAGCTAGTTAGCATTTATCCAGGATTTGACTATAAATTACTCGGTGAAAAAGAAACAAGCCATCCATTTTTAGTATCAGAAACTAACAACTTGCCTTAAATCACACACTGAGAGAAGAAAGATACAAGAAAAATGAAAGTCATATGGCACTTCTTTCTACAAATTAGATACGAATCAAACTATCAGACACTCTTTCAAAATGCACATTGGAATAAAACCCACGGAGCAAAACCAATCATTCACTCTCTTTTTCAGGATTAAACACAAATCTACAGACTTCAATACACATCTGACTACAAATTATTAGCAACTTGATGATTATGAGCCGTAGACAGCGACATAAACATTTTAAAAATGATCATAATCCCAAAGGACAAACAAACAAGCAACAATTAAACAGATACTGTATCAGATTTCTAATAATGCCACCACCATATCAAATAAGAATCGTTAAAACCACAAAAAGAGCCAAAAATGAAACAATTTACTGCTTTTACAATCGAAATCGAAAGAAAAGTCACGTACTCGATTCTGATCAATGACGTCGACGATTACGACAAGCTTTCCATAATCTTTTCCATAGTTGACGAGGGCAACCCTCCCGATCTCAACGTAACGCTTAAACGGCTGTTCATCCAACAAAGAAAAAATCAGAGCAGTTACAAATCAGAAGCGGAAGACAAACAGTAAAAGCAAATACAAACCAGAAAAAGAAAATTACCATCTGGATCGGAAAAGGAGTCGACTGGAGTGTGGAGAGGAAGAGGAGGCGGGCGAGCAAGAAATGCAAGTAATCTAGGGTTTTATTGCGATTGCGAATAAATAGGTCTTTTTTTCCGGGGAGGGCAAAATCGGCCTTCACTCGACCAGACCGGACGGAATTAGACCAAAAATAGACCGGATCAGAACCAGGCCAGAACCAAACTATATGTACCGGTTTTGTCGGTTAGATCCTTTTGACTCAGATAACCTTGTTATTTGCCATTTCCTTTACACCATATCAAAGATTCGCGATTTTAGATTATTCGCCGTGTTTATTATAGCACAAACGGTAACATTTGATCCGAAAAATACCATGTTCTTGAAGTTCGATTCCTTTGTTCTCTTCGAACGCCGGAGACACGGCACTTGAATATCTTCTAATGTCACTCATGTGACCACTCGAATTGAATACTATTGATCAGAAGGACTTAAATCCGACTCGAAGCTAGGAAAAACCGAGAGCTCGGTATTAATACAATAACAAGACTAGTAATACAAAGATCATAATCCAAATTCATACTTGTAATACCATCCGAGCGACCGAGCGACCGAGCGGCCAAGGTCTTCATATCGGAACATAGGCTAGAGAATTGAAGTTGGCTCCAACTTTCGGGGACAGGCAATTTTCTTGTTTCGTCATTCGCGAGGAAATATTTTCGATCGGGCTTAGCGGTAGTGATGCCATTGGGAGACCAGTAACAGAGCTCTGCTGATTTTTCGAGGGTCGTAGGCGAGCCAGGAAGCCGTTTGAATGATGATCGAAACTTGGAAGTATGATTATAGCTTGGGATGTTCCTTCCTTCTCTCTTGGAATCACTCCTCCACTTAGATCCTGTTTATGAACATTATTAACATTGAGAATTTTCGATCGAAAAGTGGCTTATATCGAGAAACTATAGTTGAAAAACCACGTACCGTAAAAGAGAATCCTTCACAGCCGGCATCGATGGTGATTTCGATGAGCTTTCGCAGATCGGCGAGGCTTGAAGTTTTCAAAACCTTGAGGGTTGTAATGGTGGTGTTCCCAGGATTTTGTTTTGAAACTTCCCATTTCACATGAACTTCGATGTGTTCTTCCGGGTTGAAGTTCTCCTTGTGCTCTTCGTCTTCTTCTTTCACTGGCGCGTCTTTTTCGACTTCGCCGATTATCTTGAGAGGAGAAAACTGAGGATCAATGTTTTCGAATCTATATCGTCCAGGAATTCTCACTTGCTGTGAGAGTTCTCTCTGGTTCCCACATAATGTGAATATGTTTTGAATTTTCAATTTTCTTGAAGATTTAACCTCTTTCGAACTTCGAGGATTGCTCATGAACTCCACCGATGCCTCGGAATTCACCTCGGAACGGTCATCTTCATCGCGATTTTGAGTTATTTTCGAAGTATCTTCGACCCTGCATACCTTCTTTTCCTCTATAACTTCTTTCTCTTCCTCTTCTTCTGCTTCAAATACAGTACTCAGACGAACTCTGTCTTCAAAGTTTGGTGTGAGAGAGTCATTCTCCACCTCGTTAAGTTTGTTCAAGAAGCCATTAATGGTGTTATCGCTAGGCTGATAAAATGCTCCACCCACAAGTTTAATCTCTCTACAAGATGATGATTCTTGATCATCCATGTCCAAATCCATTGATTTAACCATCCCTCCATCTCCACTGGCATAGATTCCCATCAACCTTCGGGCCAGCCGATTTCCATCGATGCTTGATCGAATTCCATCGCAGTTTGCATCTCTAGTTCGACAGAGTTCATACTCGACTTCTTCTAATCTCCGTCTAAGCATTTCGACCCCATTTTGCTGTTGAAGCAACCATTCCTCCATTCTTCTCCTCTCCAAATCAACAAAATCATTTGCAATTCTCTGGCATTTCTCCATCTTCTTTTCCAACTCGAGTTTCAGAATCTCGGTATGCTCATTCACCTTCGAAATGATATCTTCTTCGCTTTTGCGATATCCACTCATCTCCATTCTCTCAAGTCTAACCTTCAGTTCTGCAAGTTCCTTTTCTTTCCTCAAGAGCTCTTTCTGAGCTGCGTTTCTTTCTTTCTCTATGAGCTTGTTATCTTGTTGTAACTTGTATATAAACTCATCCATGGCCTGAATTCTCGATCCCAAAATGACAGCGGATGAACAATCTTCTGCACCATTTTTATCCTTCGTCATTGTCCCCGGACCTCGGACAATGCATTTTGCTTTTGCACCATATTCAAAGGTTGAAATTGTCTTGTGTATCTCCTTGGGATCAGGACTGGCACACAAGATCATTAATATTTTGGATTTGTCATCCTCGAAAGAGTCCTAGCAGATAGAATATGAAAAATAATTCAGCTCCAAAATAACTCATCTCAATTTCCAGCTCTGATTTGCAAATATGGAATTATACCTGCAGAAGCATGGTCAATTTGCTGTCTCGGAAGGGAACATGAGAGTCTCCATTGGCGATTGATTCAACGACCCTTTTCAATGCTATGTTTCCTTGGTTAATCTTTGCTGTCTGCAATTTTTTTTTTCAAAATAAAAATCACTTTTAAAGCTATCAACATTAAAACAAACCAAATGAAGGAGAATCGAAGGTGGTTTTGGACAATTTTACCTGCATTTTTGCCTCAAATCCACCTTGACCGGCTTGTTCAATATTCTCCGAACCTGCCATGTCTACAAGCATTAACCGTCCTCCCACCGTGGGGACATCAAGGATTATCTACACATGCATGTAACGGGTTACTTCAATAAATTTACCAACAACTTGGGAATTACAATAACATGGTACACCTGAGGTAAGCCTTTACCATGCAATGGCTCCGAGAACTTCTCTCATTACACAGTGTGCTTTTAACAATCCTCTTCTTCTCCACTTTCTGAATCTCTTTGGAAATTTTTCCAGCTTCATTTCCCGTCATATAAGTCGCGTTCTTTGCCTTTTTCCCCATCACTTCAAGCTTCACCTGCACAAACTACGTTATATTCCTCTTTTGCGGATAATTTTTCAAAGGAAAAGACCACAATCAATATAGCAGGCTTGAAATTACTGATATATGCTTTGACGACCATCGACAAATTAATGTTTATCAACACACAATGATTTTAGTACTTTTTCATGGTCCAAAAAGGAGTTCTTCAAAATGAATTTCAAATCTCAAGTCTACTAATCATAACCATCTCAGAGAAAACCATATCAGCGCTTTGATATTAGTTTTTTGTAATTTCTCATGGCCCAAAAAGGAGTTCTTCAAAATGTATCTGAACTCTCAAGTCTACAAGTAATAACAATCCCAACACTTTGATCCCCTCTACCCCCTTGTTTGTACAGAAAAGTAACACATTGTGCTAGCTATCTCAGTAACCTAACACACATGATCTGACAGTTTAATCCTTCTGATTTATGAATAATATGAAGATCAACAACTCTTTCTCCAAAAACGATCACAATGAATATGATAAAAGAAGAGCTGTACCTTCGATGCGCTGCCCTTAGGCAATCCAAAGCTTAATCCTCCGCCATTAGAGCTGGTATTTGTCAGCAGATCATAGATCTCCTCATTATAAATCTCCAAAACTGTTACTTGTACAAACGTTCCAAGGCCAACACGCTCACTAGTTGCATCATGTTCTTCACATTCATCCCCCAAAATGTCCCTTAGCGATCTATAAACGATTCCAGGTTGCTTTGAACAGCCAAACATGGTGTGGCTTTTTCCTGAACCCGTAGGCCCATACATCATTATGGTGCATTTATCCCCCACTTTAACGCCGTTGATTCTTGATTGGACGAACTTTTTGTAGAAGCTATCAAGATCTTCTTCTTCTGACTGAGAAACCCCATCAAGACTGAAATCGCGACACCCAAAGTCGGCACGAGCCCTAACACTATTCTGGTCCGTGTTGATATGCAAAACCGATTGGGGCTTTTCTTTTCTATCTGGATAATCACGAATACGACCGATCACTTCAACTGGATGTTCGGGCTGAGAATCGTTTGGGGTGTTCGGATTAGACGAGGGTTGGACTTTGGTGGAGTTAAAATTGAGTCGCTTGGACAGAGGCGTCTTCGAATGGGAATAGTTAGATTTAGAAGGAGTTGGAGCCATCGATCGACAACTAAGAAACAAACCTCAAAAGAAAAAGATCGCCAAGAATTCAATCGCGAAATTCGAAATCTGTAGGTTGAGAGTGAACCAGAAACTCCAATGAAATTTACAACCGGTGAGAATCACGAGTAGTCGAGATGAAAATTAAAGAGTAGACGCAAATCGCAGCTCCGATTTTCAGATTTTCCGCCTTTTCCCCTTCCAGCAGAGAGAGAGGGAGAGAGTTGAAGTGACAGATAGAGAGAGAGAGAGAGAGTCAATTTGAAAGTATTACGAGGTTTGTAAGAAGTAGCCGTTACACTTTCTAACGTCTCCTTGATATTTCCCCGTAACCCCTCAACTTTCTTGTGATTACACATACGACCCACCCATCCCAGAACAATAAAATAAAAACAAAAATACAAAATAAACTCTATCGACATGATTATTTCTCATCCAATTTATTTATTCAACAGATAAATAATTACACGTGTCCAAACATGAATACATCGTTTATATGTGAAGATATATAATTCATATAATTAAATCAAGCCATTGGCATGTATGTACATAATTTCATATTCCTCACTTACCGTGTTCGAATGAGGCCCCAATGTGTATGGCATCCGAGGAACCTCCGATGGCGGCCGATGCAACAAGTTGTCTCTAATTTAGTTGTTGATTGATTTCTAAGATAGAGAAATTAGATCGATGTGCTAAAGCAGTTCGGTAAACATTTGTTATGTTTGTACTCAAGACTGCACCTTTAAGATTCTATCATCGCCTCACTGAGTATCTATTAAGTTGTCTTATATGTGCCCGTGCGGGTTCACTTTAGTGGTCGATGGATGACAAATCTAGTAACAAGTGCCTGAATTCAAATCATGCGCTGCCCTAGTGAGTGAGTTGTTACCTAAATGTTGGGGTAGCTCCTTGGGGCATCAGGAAGAAAGCCCCACATCCCTGGGCTGCTGAGTCACCGTAACTTACTCCCTCACAACCTGTCGGACCGGGGTGTGGGGGTCCTCGGGGAGGGAGATTCCGCCTTTTGGTAACAAGTTGTCTTGCATGTGTTAACCAAGCAATTACAATTGACTTTTATTTATAAATGAGGCCACTCTCCTTCAATTTATCGCTTAAAGCATAAACAATCAAATTATTATTTTATAATAATTGCTCATTCACATTTGTGTAAAAATTTCAAATGAATATATATCGTGTATGATTATGAGATTCGACAGCGCTTCCGCATGATTTTTTTTCGAGCTAAAAATCGTTGCTAAAATAGTCCACCATCCTCCAAAATCTGCATTCCGAGACATCCGGTTGACCTTAAATTTTTAGCCGTCGATGACATCGAGTAATAAAATAGTAGTTGAAAGAGTAGCCCGCACAGACATAGCTCAGTTGACTCAGAGATGGTAGATTGGGTACAAGAACCTAGGTTCGACGTCTGCGATGTCCTAGTGTGAGAGTTGTTACCTCCAATGTTGGGGTAGCTCCTTGGGATATCAGGTAAAGGCCTTATATCTCTGGGCCGCTGAGTCACCGTGATTTAACCCCCTCACAAATTATCTGGCCGAAGTGTGGAGGCCATGAGGGCAAGAGATTTTACTTTTTGGGTACAATAGTAGTTGAAAGAGTATTTCGATCGACCATACTAGTTTTTGCTTTACTTTTTCGGTCGCTTGAATTTTCTATCATTTGAGCTCTAAAATAGTTTGTTTGAACTTAAATTGGCTTTCAATGGACCTAAATCCTAATTTTTACACATATTTAAAAAAAAAAAACTCAAACTAAATCTGTTTTCACTAAACTGGAGACTTTTGGGGGAAGCCCTCTCTCCATTATCAAACAATAATGATGGTAATGGAGTTTTCTCTTCTGCTAAAATGTGGTAAAAATTGGGTGTCTATTATGATTCTATCTTGAACACTCCAGACCATCGTGCACAGCTCCTATCCGAGCGCTATTTGATTAGCAATAACATATACCAGATAGAGATAACAGAGCAAAATCTTGGGTTTAGGTGGCCAACAACTGAAAGTATGAAACAAGCCATTAGAGAAGAAGATTGAACAGAAAAAGAGAGATCGGAAAGATATTTCTCATACAGAATTGAAGGAGAAAGAAACAATCAACAATGGGTTCTTCTTATTCCTTGCGAAGATCGATCCCAGCTTTTTTAGCGACGGCGTCGAGTCCATTCTTTTCGATAGTTTTCATAGCTTTGGTTGATAAACGAAGCTTAACGTACCTTTTCCCAGCCTCCCACCATACTTTCTTGTACTGGAGATTCACAAATTGCAGTTTCTTGGTCTTGTGATTTGAGAATGAAACTCTGTTCGCTCTATTTGCTTTCTTTCCGGTGAAGGGGCAAATCCTACCTGAGAAAATCACGTAGTTAACTTCAAACAATGGACCAAATTAAGCGAGGGGAAACGGTAATAGCATGATTCGGGATTAAGAGGAGCTTACGTGCGACGGGCTGAAGCGCCGGCGAGCGAGGCGCAGAAATGGGTGCGGCCAAGGGGAGCGATTGGGGAGAGGAGATTCTGAGGCCACCCAATTGAGAAGTTAAGAAACTTAGCTGACCACCATGGTTAGGTAGAATGGAAGTTTGCCTATGCCGGAGAAAAAGTGCCGGGGAAGATTTAGCCGGAAGGAATCCTACGGTGGCGGATGTAGCCATTTTTCTCAGCTCTGCGATGTGCGAAGGGCTTCTTCTCTGTGAGAATAGCGAAGCACGGATATGGATAAGCCTCCGTGCGCTATGTTTCCGGGTCTAATACTCCGAGCGTGACCCGACCCGTCAATGGCCCATAGGGTCACCTGATATTCCATTGCCATGGGAGCTTCGAAACTAAATTGGACCATGGAACTCGGGTAAGTACGGGCCGAATCGATTCAGTTTTAACTCGATTTTTTGAATCATCGACGAAATCAATTGTTCTGATTCCGTTACAATTTTAACTCGATTTTATTTTATATAATATATATATATATATATAAATAAAATATATTATTTTATTATATTTGAGTCATAGTTTAAGTAATTAAACTAGTTTATGTCAAATTTTATTAAGATTTGAGTCGAATTTTACTCAATTTTAAAACTTTTTTAACCTACGATTCTAGTTTCGATTTCACCATTTTTTATTTTAAAATCGACACAGGTGCAATTTACAATTTTGATCCAAATTTGACCATTCTTACATCGAACTAGACGAAGCTGACATGTGATTCGATTTGGTCGGCTCTGTACTTGTACCCGTACTCTAGCGGTTATGTCTGACGAATTTATAAATTTGCGAATTTTGAAAGAAAATCTTCTTCAATCTGCGTAAATACACTGAGACGATTAGAATGTTTACAGGCCGGCAATGGTGGGTATCGTCGTTTTATCTTCTCTTTGGAAGTTGAAACGCCTTCTTCAAGAAATGATTAGCGGTTCTATCCTTGCGGTGGCACAGAACGCGCAAGATTGTGTTCGGATCTGCTCTATTCCACCTACCACTCGTCGGAGGCATCGGAAGCTTTTGCCCCAACCCTACAATGGCGATTCCACTGGTTTCGCAAGCCACGATGCTGAATTCTTCGATTATTTGTTCGGTGGATTCTTTCATCAATGTTATCACTCCTTCGGCTGTCTCTGCTTCTCTTTCCACAACTTCCTCAGGTATTAATCCGTCTCCGCATGTACAGAAAATCCGCTTCAAGCTCTCGAAATCGTGCTCGATCATGCTCTGGTCGGATCTGCAGAACACTCGGGAGCCTCCTCCGGCGAGTAAGACCATGAGATACGCCTCGAATGTGGCCTTCATGACTTCTTTTACAGACAACGCCTGTGCTTTGTCCGACAGAATCCCTCCTAGTAGGGTTAGGTTTTGCTTCAGACTCCGTAACACCGGTTGAATGCGAGCGTTGGCTACATCGCCTAAATAGAGGCTTTCGTAGAACACGGAGTTCGAATCGAGGAAGATCAGACGATAGGCGGCTACTTCGGAGACGTAGTGACATGCGGATTGGATCGATGTATTGGAAAGTTCAAAGTAGGAAGAGGAATTCGTATGGGGCTTACGATTGTTGGCAAAAGGCTTGCGAATCGAAGGAGCGATTCGAGGCGGAAGAGAAAGGGCTTTATCCAGGGAATGTAGGTGGGACAGAAGGTAATGGAGCGTATTGAGCCGGATATACAGGCGCTGTGTTCCTCGGCTGGTCGATGGGCGAGGATGATGAGCCTCGCTTGAAGCGTTTTGAAGAAGATCTCCACCGACGGCGCAGGGAGTAGCTATTCGCCATAGCTTTAGGAACTTCGAATCTCTGCTGCATCTGGTCAGAGGAGGAAGTTGTGGTATGTAGTTTTGCTTCGAACCTGGAGAAGATGATCAAGTTTGAGAAGAAACAACATGATCGGAAAGACTGGAGTGAGATTTCTTTGCTTACCACACGACGCGACGAATGATGTGTACTCTCGGAAAATCCGCTCCAGCCCGTCGGCGAGATCTTGGACGAAATCTTCCCTAATTCCAATCGGAATTTCAAAGAAGTCGTCGACGGTTTCCTTGGCTAGTTTCGTCAGCTCCACGCCGGATTGTGCGTAGGGTTCCGATTTGGATTTTGGATTCCATGTCTGCAAGAAATGTCAATTTGAATTAAAGAGCTAGGTCAGAGAGATAAGCCGATGTAGAGATTTGATTTTGAGTTTACTTCAGAGTCTCTGGCTCTGCTAAGGATTTCTCTCCCCTTCCTCATCCTCTCGTCGATCCATTTCTTCAGTAGACTTAATATTACAGAATCGATCTCAAAGGGAGACATTTCTCGGACGATTGACTTCCCTCCGTCGTCGGACTCGGCCAAATCTTCCACTACCATCTGTACCAGAAGTTTTTCTAGCTTTCCGGCGGTTTGCAGTAACTCCACCGTCTCAGTTGTCAGCATCGACATTCCGGTCAAGTATTGCTTCAGAAGAACGCCGTAGCAGTTGTGGAGAGTGACAGCGGCAACTCCGACGGCGGCGGAGTGCCATTTCATGAGTACAGAGCTGAATATTTCCCTCTCTTTCCAGGCCAGATCCTCTGTTTCTTTGGCTAACTGAAGCAGAGCCTCCCTCCCTCCATTGCTTGCTTCTTTCATATCGCCATTTTCAGTAATCTGATCATCCAAAGTGAGAAAAAAGACTTGAAATCCTGAGATAATTACAGAATGAACGACTGAGATTGATTACCTTTGCAAACTCGTTTTTGAGTGAAGATCGGATGTAGTGATCGACGCGATCAGACGAGGAATCCACCACTCGGGTATCTCCCTTTTCTTTCCCTGTTCCTTCTGTGATTGTGATATCTTCTCCCAGAATCTTAGAAGCAGATAAGGCTAAGGGAAGAAGATGATCAATCTGCCCAACTGTACCTTTCTGAAAATAATCATGGTAGTGAAGCAATCTCTTCTCCGCCCAGTCCAGCATTGATGATACCACCTGAGACAAGATCTTAACATAAAGAGCTTCTCGATCAGGCTTTTTTGAATCGTGAGCCACCTCTGCAAGCATAGCGTGGGCGGCGCAGAGAAGGTCCGGTTCGAGCTGTCCTGTTAGAACATATTGCTGGAACAGAACCCAGGTGAAGCAAATGTTGTGGATTTGTTTGGTGATTCCTAAAGTGGCCCATGTTTTCTTCATGAGCTCGAGGAGCTCGTCCACCTCGTCAAGGACTAGTGTTTCATCTCTTACGTCGAATATGGACTGGAGAAGAGCAGCGTAGAGATGAATGTTGATCGGAAATCCGTCGGCCCAGTGGCAGACGTCCGTCGGAGTTCCATTGGCGCTTCGCCAAGAGAGGGACACGACGGAGTTGCACAGGGTTCTCATTGGGTCTGAGTTTTTTCCGGTGTCTATGGGCTTTGTTTCGCTGGATTTGATGATGTCTCCGAGACGCATTGCGAATGTGTTTGATTTTTCTAGTGGGATTGAAGGATGAAGAAGAAGCCCTGCTTCGAGGATTTTGAGCTGCCTCTTCTGCCATTGATGGTACTCATGAGAATCGTTGAACTCCGATGGTTTCAAATGGCGGAGAAGCTCCAATGGAAGAATTATCGTCTCCGATCTCCGTCCCATCTGCTCCATATCATCAACGAGTGATGAAACAACACGAAGAAGAACCCTAGAACTTGGAAAAGAGATGAAAAGTAAAAGAAAAGACGTACTTGGCCGACGAGGGTTCTCATCAGCGTCTTTCGAAGACGATTATCGCTCTGCTCCGTCACCCTCATTTGCTGCCTCATGATTTCCGCCGACGTCATCGGCCGTCTCGGCCTCACCACCGGCACCGTGAACGGCAACCCAGGGCTAGACCCAGGATTCGGCCCGGGCGACGACGGAACCGAGCTGCTGGCGTTAGCACCGGCTGACATTCTCCTCGTGGGCGATCTCTTGAGCATCTTCAATCCCAGGGCTCGCTTCACCCGGCTCGTCGGCGTCGTCACCACTCCATAAGGCTTCGGCGATTCCTCGGCGTTCTCGTTACTCGACGAATAAAACGTCAGAGCATTCCGTCCGCCGAAGCCCGGAGAGGCGCGGCAAGCGGTGAAAAAGATCTCGTAGGCCGTCTCCCTAATGTCGTCGCGGTCGATTCCGTCGATCGTGTTGAACGGCCAAACGAGGTCGTTTTCGAAAACGGCGACGTGAAGGTCCGGCCGCGCGCCGCCGTAAAGCGACTCGCGGCGAGTGGGGTACCCCATGAAATGAAACGGGACGCCGGCGAAGAGACTCGGAGTCAGATTGGGTATCGAATATCGGGAGGGGACGAGAATGCGAACATTTCTGTGAACGAGAGGACGAAGAGGAGAGATAATGAGATGACGTTGGCTTTGTTAGTTAATGGCAGCGCTTTTGAGCTAGCATAAGAGAGAGAAAGCGAAGGAGAGAGAGAACGCGGTGGCTCTGCAACGTTAGTTTCGCGAAGAAAACGAGGATGACAGGGGACACAGATAGCAATGACTATATTTGCAAGCGAATGACTTGTCATTCTGGATCTCCATCTCCACTCTTCACTCCCCTTTTTCGAGCTCATAAAAATGGCAGCTTTTTCAACCCATCTCATGGATATCTTCAAAGAAGCAAACTTTCAGCAACTGGATTTCAAATGGTAACGCTTTACAATCCGACAACATAGAAAAAAACCAAAAGGTTGGAGAAAGGCTTGGCCTTCTGTCGTCTTCTTTGTTAAATCCTCTGTTCCAGAGGCTTCAAAATCTGGTTTATTCAGTGATAATTACAGGTGGAAATTCTCGGATCGATCGACTAAGTTACAGTGCAAATGCAGGAATCGTTATCTTCTTCGTCGGAATCACTGCAGAAATCAAGAGATTGGAGAAGATTTAGCTCACAAAGTGCATAAAACTGTAGAAACTGTAAAAAAGCTGTCTATTACCTCGGATCGAACACCAGCAGCTCCACCAGCTTATTCCCATTTTTATCATTCCACTGAACTTTTCGTCGTGTTTTCTCCGATTTCCTCGACATCCCGCCGTTGAACGGCGGCGGCAGAAGTAAATTCAGTTCGCTAGAATCTTCTCCGTCGATAAACTCCCCTGGTTTCTCAGAATCGAACTCGTTTTGGCACCCATTTGTATCCTCAGCCCCTTTTTCCATCGATCAACGGCGGAGGATATCCAGATCCGGATTCGCCGATAACCAGAAAAAGATCTAATGGATTATCGTCGACTCCGATAATGGCAACGCTTAGTTAAAAAAAGCAGACTTTGAAATTTCAACGAGGACAGCCACGGGAACCGATAGAACCTTCCAAATAAGATGAACCGGAAAAGAGAGGATGAGATTCCCGAGAAAGTGATGGAAAATCGAAACAGCAACGCAAAGCAAAGGCCAACGAAAATCAAGAGCATAGGGTGGATTTTAAGAGGAGTTTAGGGCAGATCGGAGGGCGTAGATTAACAGTGATGGTATGATGGTTGCTTTCTCGTTCCAAAAGTCTAAATCTTTCGCCCTAGGCACCCAAATCTCAGCCCAACAACGTGCGAGAAGATCAATCACGGTAACACAGAGGTCCAGATATGAAAAGTCATACTTTTCGTTCACAATCATCAACTTTATATTAGAAGATTAAACTCTCACATTGTAATCACTAGGCTTTAAATCTTGGTTCTTGTTTTAAATCTACTATTTTTAAATCAATTGAACTACGCATGTGTACGAGGATGGCTGCTCTATCAGTTCCATGAATTAGCATCAATCAAAATCTTAAATTTATTATAATTTAATGGCTAAAAACTCAATTTAGTCTAGTGTTACTCTTCTTGATGGACGAAGAATTTATTTTTTTTTTAAACTCAATTATTTTTTGGCTATTAACCTAAAATTCAAACATGATTTAAGTTTTTACTATAATTTCATTCTTTAAATAACAAAATTCAAATAATTACGAGTACAATAAACACAAAATAACGACATATAATTATAATCTGAATTGTAATTAAATTAGGCTAATTATTTTATTATGTTTAATAAATACAAGGAATGAAACATCTCATCCATAGACAATTTGTCTTCATCTCAAGCCAATAGATCTCCGTAAATAATATACATTCTATGAAACCAATGGTAGTTCTAATCCTTCTCGTATATCACGAACAAGAAGATACCCCGGTTCTTACTATTCCGGGAAGACATTATAAATACGGCAGGCTTTGAACCAAGCAAATGGAATGGTTGGAACTCGCTTCAAATGCTGGTAAACCCGAGTGTAAATTTGCTTCGATTTTGCTCATTATAACAAAACCACGCACCATAGCATTTAGCCAGCACTGGCATGGGATTTGGCTAGCCTTCAGAGATCATCTCCATCTTTGCAGCAAATCCTGCTTAAACTCTACTGGTAAGCATGTTCTAACATTACAGCTTTACAGAATTTGACCTTCAGATGAACAAAAATGAGGCCGTAATGATGCTTTTGGACATGAAAATGGCCTTGGTGGGTTCTCTTTTGAGGTGTTTTCCATGTAGATTAGCAAATAGGAGTGGAGCAGGAGCAGCACTTGAGAATGATCCATCTTAGTGGGGGAGGATCTTTGATGACTTTAGTAAATTATCATCGGTGTTATAAACACTGATAATTTTATCGTGCGAGGGATGGAATCCTAAATCCCGTCTGCGTTCAGATCTTTAATGACGCTCGTAAATTATCATCAGTTTTATGAACACCGATAATTCTGTCAAGGGAGGGAACCCATAATCCAAAATCCCGTCCGCATTTGGATCTTTGATGACTTTCGGAAATTATCATCGGTTTTATGAGCACTGATGATTCTGTTGTGCAAGGGAACCTGTAATCCAAAATCTCGTCCGCGTTCGGATCTTTGATGACGTTCGTAAATTATCATCGGTTTTACTAACACCGGTAATTCTGTTGTGCGAGGGAACCCGTAATCCAAAATCCATTCCCCTTTTGGTGTTTTAGAGGCTTGTTTCTTTCTGTGTGCCGAAACTTTTGACACTTGGTCATGCTTATGAAGAACGATATCATCAGCTAATTTCGACGGTCTTCGAGACTTCGACGTTCTAGAAGTTGAACGTGATATTCAAACGATACTTGTCTCGTATCGATAACAAAGACGAGCAATGACTAAATGCGAATCAGCATCAAATGGAAACCTCAAGAGCCATCTCCTATTTTCCTGCAATTCTAGATTATTTACCACAACCCGATGATCGGAAGATCGAACCCTATCCTCGATCCCAAAACTTGTTCAACGACTCCAATTTTTGGGTTTGAGAGTCGGGCTTCGAGAGTGGATGATCGCCACTGCAATCGAGAAAGCCTGGAGAGACGACAGATTCGGTCGAAAATGGATAAAATACAAGTCGTCCCGGATGTTCACCATCCTCAACGCAGGCTGACCGTGCTCCGAGCCCTGAGAAAAAGGGGTTGATTTAGCGACCAATCGACATTTAAATTGTTTAGTAAAGGTAAGAAATTCGATCGAGTTTTTGGATTATCGACCTGAACATGTATATCGACGGATTTACATTCCCCGTGCATGTCGGGCAAAAGCTCGTCTTGCCGAACTTTAAACGTCGAGAGAGGGCAGCCCACGTCCCAACCCCCGCAGTCACAGACTCCGCCCGATCTCCACCTTTCGGTAATCGACGATGGCCCTCCTATCCGTGTTCTGGGCCCACCATGAATACCGGCAGGAACTAGAATATCCATGCTTGAAGAACATTCACCGCCATTCCGAGAAATGCATTCAGATGCCATTGATGTTTCCATTATTGGCTTTGTCTCGATTTTCTTCAAAAATTTCAATCCCCAACCTCCAACGTTATCGTCGGCATGATTTTCTCGAACATGGTCTTTCACAACACTGGCCACCAATTGGAAATTCGTGGGAAGATTATTGTCGAGGAGATGAAACCGTTCAACCGGTTCGAGATTTTTAGGCTTTTCCATACCAGAAATCGTCCCGCTAAAACTCGACACTCCTCTCGGTTTCGATATGGGATTCGATCGAAAAACTTCAACCACCTTCCTCCGAATCAACTTTTTCTTTCGGATATTATCACCTCCAGAGTTGCTTATTTCGACATCGGACTCGTCAATACCACCGTATAGAACAAACTCGGTCTCCATGATTTTCAAATTGTTCGAACAAAGAGAGAAAGTCGTTGACACGGTCATTTTCCCAACGTGCCGAGATTCCTCCTCTCTATAACTTTCATTAATCTTTCCACCGTTTTTTCCTGTCAAGAAAAGATAAACGTAGTCCGAGTCTTTATCGTCTACTAATTTCACCTTCCACATATTGGCTTCGTATATCTCTTTGTGATCATCCAAAGAGAACACGAAATACGGAACTCCGTCTTTCCACTTGCAGTGAAGCATCCCTCGATTAAGTGTGCCCGAACCCAAAGAAGACCGAGGAGAACTCGAACAAAACGTGCCTGATGTGGATGCAAGTTCCTCATTTGCAGACTCGGATTCATACTTACGATTTTCCCAACTCGAGCCCCCGATTTCTCGATTCTGCGACGAAAACTGACTCGTCCTATACGGAGACTTCTTCGAGTCATTCGAGTCAATTTTACTAGAACTTGAAATATTTTCCAAACCGAATTGGTTGAACAAAGGGCTCTTCATTATGTTCATAAAACCGTTGCTCCCCATAATCGAACCGACAATCCACTTCCCGATAGGATTCATCACATCCCTGCTAGAAACCGAGGTTAAAGGAGATACAGCTATTAGCCTATCCATATCACAAGTCTCTCGCATTCTGCTTTTCGCTAAATTCAAGTAATCGTAGAGAATATTAGTCTTCGCCAAGCTCGATTTCACCGATATGTTGTCTCGTGCTGGCTTCGATGTGCTAAGATTAATCAGCTCTAAGCACTGTTGGCTGTGCTTCTCGTCGATTGTCACCAATCTCTTTGGAATTCGGTCATCTAACAACCCGAAACCAATCGGGAAGACCGAATTTCGAATGCAACCTTTACGAGCTCGACACTGCATAACATTGAAATGAAGGGTATGGAGCGGATTTATCCTTTTCGTTACCGTGTTCGAATTTGAAAACCCGGAGTCATTTTCTTCTCGTTCATCTTTAAAATGTACTTCATCGCTATCGTCCCTGTTCTTCGGAGCATTAGAAGAAGCATCTTCCATGTTCTATCCCCAATTTCTAACCAGTTTTCGATCTTTTCGACAAAGCAATATGGTCCAAACTACAATACGAATAGTTAAACGGATCTTCCTCTTTGCCAATCATACAGCCCGAAGAACCCGAAGAACATAAAACCATGGCCACCTTTTACAATCAAACATCTCAGAGTTATGAAAGATGGAATCCATCAAATAAACACAGTTATGAAGACAAGAAACAGAACATCGTAGGATTAAATCGAAACAAGCAGGCCGGAAGATCAAGATTATCACAAAAAATCTGCATCTAAATCAAACAGATAGATCATACCAGCATACCATAGTTGGTCTGAATCTAGACATGAAAAACTGCTTCTAAATCAAGAAGGGCTTTGTCCAATCCGTACGAGATAGGAAAAAAAGGAAACGCGTATTGATAAAGAAGAAAGACAATAAGAAAGGTGGGATCTTTCTGAAGCTTTACTCTCGAAAATTGAAATAAAACAAAGCCCGATTTTGAAGAGTGGGTAAAAAACACAAACAGTAGAAGGGATAAAGATCAAGTATTTGTAACCTTAGAAATAGGATCCAAGGACAAACCAAAAAAAACAATCTCCGTCGCAATCAAAAACGAGGAAACGTGAATAATAATAATACCAGAAAAGAAGAGGAAGAAGAAGCAAGCTCTTACCAACCACTCCAATGGCGTCTGGGGTTTTGAGACTAAGCTTAATTTCGCTTCAAATAGAAAAAAAGGAAAGTTTTTGCACATGGAAAAACAGCTCCTCCAGTCTACCACAACTGCTAGCAGGATTCAGAATTTGCTGTTTTTTTAGTCTAATTTTCATCAAAAGGGTGTCAGAACCGTTCCAGGCAATATAAAATCTCAGAGAGAGAGAGAGAGGATGAGAGAGAGTGGGATAGTGGGTGGTCGTATGCCACCACGTTTTCTGGGTTGAAACGGTGATTCTTTCGCTCCAACTTCTAGTGGGTGACCTAGAAACCTAGTTTTCAATCTTACCCACTTCGTAATCTTTCGAAATTTAGGCTAATCGAAGCAAAAGAAGTAAATTTGAGTAATCAAAATTGAACCTTTAATCCAAGCCTGAGCATTGAAGCGAGAGAGATTCAGAGATTCTCAATCTTAAATGCGAAGAAAGCAACTTGACAGAATACCAATTCACATTCCCCAAACAGGAACCCCATAGACGACACGATTCTCATCTGCCCAATATTTAAGTCCAACCAGTCACGAGGGACAGGAGAGAGAGGGTAAAAGCCCACATTCTTACCTACATTCTTGTCTCTGTTCTTGTTTCAGGTCCTGTTTTTCAGTGGGCGGCTGAGGAAAGTTTGACCTTTCTTATATCAAAAGCCAAATCTTTTCCAAGATAATTTATAAGAGTTAAATCACGATAACTTAGCGAGAAATCATTTACCTGATATCTTAAAGAGTTACCCTAACATTAGGGGTAACAACTCCCACACTAGAACAGCACAGACGTCGAACCTAGTTTCTTATACTCAATTTATCATTTCTGAGCCAACTGAGCTATGTCCGTGCGGACAACCTTTCTTGCTTCACTGGATCGTTCTCAACTATTTCCCAACAAATAACAAGCTTATCATCCATCTCATGCTCATTTTTTATTTTTCTTTTAGATTAAAACTCAATTTAAGTCAGAATTTTATGTAAATAACTTAATTTAAGCTTTAATTTTATAAAAATTAATTTTGGGCTCCGACGTACGATATGAACACACTCACTTTCATTCAGACAAATGACCATCCTTCAGACCTACGAACCACCCAAAAACGTTGAAATTTGTAGAAAAATAAATTTTGAACCATAATATACTGGTTTAGTACTATTGTTTTTAAAATTGGATCGAACGATATCATGTCTATTCCTAAACTAAATTGGCAGCTAATAATGTGGTCAATGATGTAGATAAATATGTGTTATAAGCTTTTATTACATAAATTAGTAGTAATTGTTATAACTTTATGATTGTTTTAATCTATTTTTAATTTGATATTTCATACTTAAATATTAATTATTACGTGTTTTGTTAATTTTGAATTAATTTGGATAATTTGATTTTAATTAACTATGAATTTATTTTACAAGGAAAAAAACAAAATTGCACTAGACCAAGACCAAAGCTCGATTCGATGGATCGAAACCTCCGGATATTTGGTACGCCCGGAGAAGATGGCCGGGTGGAATCATAAGTTGCGTGACCCTAGCATGACTATACACTATACGTGATGCGGCCATTGTGTGCCTCGACTATCACCGATTTAACTCGTGAGTTTGGAACTACGATCATTCTATTGATATAGATGTCAATGCAGCAATTCATCTAGAATTCAAATGATTAATTAATATTTAAATTAAGGGCAATTTATGACCCCATAAATAAAGGATATTGGGCTTGGAGGCCCAAAAGCCCATCTGATAAAAGTGACGTCATCGAGGGTGGTTAATCTTATCCTTTTAATGAATGGTAGATCCGTAATATAGTAGCCAAATAGGCCTAATTGTGAACAATGCTATAACGACCTGAACGGCGGGGAGGGAGACCGCAGTCACTGCATGCATGAAGAGCACACGCAGTTTAGAGAGAGGGAGAGAAACTCGGAATACGAATCCAAGTTTGAATCGGAGTTGAGATTTTTTTGATCTTCATCTCCGATTCTTCAGCTTCCTTTTGCTCTTCATAAACTTACCTCTTCATTCTCTTCTTCCCCCTCTCTTCTCTCTAGCTCGCTCTTTCCGACTCGCTCTCTGCCATCTTCCGCCATGGTCTCCGCCGCCGCTTTTCGCTATGCTGTCGGCATCGTTGGTTTGTTCTTCTTCTCCTCTGGCTATCTCTGTTTTTTTCTGGATTCATCTGCTTTCGTTCCTTACTGTTGAATGGACTGGATTTCCTATGTTCTTGCTTTGATTTGTTTCGGTATTGTGAAGTGAAACTGGTGTTTGGATTGTTTGGAACAAATCTGAGTTCTTCGTTGATTTTTTTGGTTGAAGTTGTTAGGAAGAGATGCTGATCTATATGCTTTGGTTAGTTCGCGTTTTAGTGAGTCTGTTTTGCTTTGTTTTATTTCGTTGATGTGAAGTGAAATTGGTGTTTTGATTGTCTGGAGTAAATCAGAGTTCGTCGTCGATTTGCCTCGGTTGAAGTTGTAAGGAAGAGATAGTTAACTATAGTATTTGGTTGGTTCGCGTTTTAGTGAGCATGTTTTGCTTTGTTTCTTTGATCAGGTAATGTTATCTCCTTCGGCCTCTTCCTCTCTCCAGCGTAAGCTCTCTCTCTCATACCAAAACTATGCTATTTTTTTCTGGTTTGAAATTTACTGGTCGGATAGGGAATTCAGTCGCACGTCGATTTAATTTCACGATTTAAAAAAAAGATTTTATTTTAGAAAATAATCAAAACCCTACGAAAGGCCGACTTGAACCGCATGTCTTGGCGTTTGCCGGCCACGTCTTATTCTCCTACGAATAGTTACTTTAGAGAAACGCACTATCAGTTCAGTCGTAAAAATTGAGATGATGGTGAATTAAATGTAATGCGGGTTATCCTGACTGACCAGGCTATGTGTTGGTTCGTTTTTCTTTTACAAAAAAAAGAACATGTTCCGGTTGGTTTTGCTTTTAAATCTGTGTTTGATTCGATTTTTGAGTTTTAAAGGAAACTCTAAAACAGAATCGATGATCCAGTTTGTTTTTTTAATTTAAAAATTCGGGTTCGGTTGGGGATGCAACTGAACATAACCGAAAATCTTGCTAAAAAGTGAACCCGAATTTAAAGTTTGGTTTTAAAAAAACCAAAACTGAAGTAGCCCGACCCAAACGGAAAATCTTCGATTCTGGCTCGCAGATCTGGTTTTTCAATTGAAAATTTGATTTGTTGGGTCGGCTCAGAAACCGACCCAAGCCTTGCCCATACTCAAGCAACAGTCAACAGAGTAGGATATCTCTTAAAGCTTCCTAACAGATGTTTTTGGTATTCGAACTATCTCACAATGTAAATCATTATCTAATCTGACAAGACTTCGAGATTATTTTTCAGACCCACATTCTATAAAATCTTCAAGAACAAGTCGGTGGAAGAGTTCAAGGCAGATCCATACATCGCCACTGTGTTGAACTGCATGTTCTGGATATTCTACGGGATGCCATTTGTTCATCCCGACAGTCTTCTCGTCATCACCATCAATGGCGTCGGCCTCGTCATGGAGTTGATCTATCTGGCCATATACTTCACTTACTGTGAACCCAAAGGACGAGTAAGCCATGAATTCATTATTCTGCTTCTTCCCCATTTCATATTCGTTGCAAGCTATTCACAGATTGATTCTTCTTTTGTGACAGAAAAAGATAACCTTCTGTCTTCTTGTCGAAATCATCTTCGTGGCCATCATCGCTCTCATTACTATGCTAGTTTTACATGGCACCACTAAAAGATCGTTGATGGTGGGCATAATCTGTGACGTATTCAATATCATAATGTACGCTTCTCCCCTCACTGTCATGGTAAGTTCTTGCAAAATCACAATCAATCGTCGAGGTTCATAATTTCTTTCAATATTCTTTAGAAAAATGCTATTTTCGAACAGGCCAAAGTCATTAAAACCAAGAGCGTTAAGTACATGCCCTTTTATCTCTCTCTGGCCAACTTTCTCAATGGTTCAGTCTGGACTGCTTATGCGCTCATCAAACTCGATATCTACATTCTGGTACACTCCCCTTACATTGTTCATCGATTTTTTTGGTTTAATGTTCAAAATTCCTCGACCGAAAATGTTTATTTTGTGTGATTTGTGTTGCTCTGCAGATTAGCAATGGTCTAGGAGCCATTTCTGGGCTGACCCAGTTGATTTTGTACGGCTACTACTACAGTTCAACTCCAAAAGATGACGACGAGGTGAAGCCAACTGAGGTCCAGCTTTCCGGCACCGGCACCGGCACCGGCACCGGTCGAAGATTCTAGGTTTTCATTTAGGTGGTAGGGTTTGCAGACTTTGCAGTCAAGGGTTCTGAATTTTGAGTTAGGATTTCATTTTCAATAGATAACATTATTTTTAATTAGTTTATTTATTTATGGTTTTTTTTAATTTAAATATTATATTTTAAAATATTTATATAGGTCGGATAAAAAAATTGATATTTATCCTTTAAAAACTATTCCAAAGACGTATAAAAACATGGTTGAATTTAGATTTAAACAATGTTTTTCTCCAAAAACAATCCAAGCAAAGCAAGATTGTTGGCATCGCTTTACCGGAGTTACGCGCTTACAAGATCATCACTACGATGGCATAGCACGAAACGTATTCATGGAGGTCTTCGTGAAGAAAGACTTTTATGCATATCTAAATACGAGATATTTGCATGTACGAGCATAGTTCAGTTGTTTCAGAGATGATAGATTGAGTACAAAAACTTATATTTGACGTCTGCGCTGTTCTAGTGTGAGAATTGTTATCCCAAATGTTGTGGTAGCTCCTTGAGATATCAGGTAAAGACCTATTATCTCTAGGCCGCTGAATCACCACGATTTAACCTCTCACAATTTGTTGGACCAGAGTGTGAAAGCACTGTGAGCAAGAAATTTCGCTTTTTGAATACTAAATACGAGATATTTGATATGCGTCCCATACCTTCAAATGCCCACAAGCTAGCATTCAGAATCACAAGAATATCAACCTCGGCTTGTGGCACCAGATGTCAAAAGGCCTTCGTGATCTCATAAAGCGATTGCAAGGTTGCCACTCAAAACTCAAATAGCCGACAAGTTCAACGTTTCAAAATGAAAAATCGAACCACCACCGAACCAGTCGATGATCCAAAAAAACCCAATCTCCGACTCCGGCCCAGCCCGGACGTCGACGAAAGTTTAAGCTAGGGCTACTGTGCGTGTCCCTTGAAAGAGAAGGTAGAAGGACAAAACTGGAATTTAAATAAACCAAGGGCCCTCGTTTGGAAGCAGCATATCCTCCATAGACCAGAGCTTGTGAGAGTGGAGAAAACGAATCCCTTTCTCCTTCTCTCTAGAACCCATCTTGCTTTGAGCTTTCTCTCTCTAAAAGCCTCTCCTTTTTTTCCAGATCCAAGTGCCCACCGCCGCAGCCCCATTTTCTGATTCTCTGCTTTACACTCCTGGTATTTAGGGATGAATCAGTTTTGAAGTTCTCTTTTCCATTTAACGCCGAGTGTTACAGATCTAGGGTTTTTGATTGAGAGTCTCGTTCGTTTTCTTCAAGGGTTTTTTAGGTTCTTGTTATTATGACGACCCCTTTTGCCATTCCGGTGACTGCCGCTCAGGTTCCCATTTATTGTACCTTTTTCTTTTCTTTTCTCCATTGCAGCTACGATACTGTTCTCTTTATATGACGTTGGATTGTTCTTTGTTTTTTTTTTCAGGTTGGAACGTACTTTGTTGGGCAGTACTATCAGGTGCTTCAACAGCAGCCTGACTTTGCGTTTCAGTTCTACTCTGACTCCAGCACCATGATTCGCTTTGACGGTGGTTTTAAAGAGTCTGCCACTGCAATGCTTGTATTTACTCTTCTATTTTTCGATTTTGTTTTCAGAATTCCTCGATTTCCCATCTTTGAAATGGTTTTTTTATTATTTTTTGCTTCTAAAGATGTTGTTTTATGGCAAGAAGGTACATATTTTGATTTCTTTTCTCCATATAATCTTTATAATTGGTAGCAAAATTTATGACTTCATTTTTTTGACGAAAGTTCAAGTTCCATTATCATGATTGTTTCATTTGATTTTACTGGATCAATTATTTGTTATTTTTCTTTCTAGGGAATGTATTTGCTGCTCGAATTTTATAAACGATGTCTGTGTTCCCAAACTAAATGGTTATAGAATACTATTCTTTATGGTGCGACCCAAAAAAGGATTTAGTGCTTATAGAAAGCTGGATGACCCTCCTCACTAACAAAGCAGATGATTTATTAATGTTTATTTGATTGAACAAACTTTTCATCATATTTTTCAATCTGCAGCATACAGTTTGTGCCATGGCTTCTCTTATTTTGGTTTCATGTGCAAACAGCAAATCCATTCAGTGATTATGTCACTTGGCTATACTGGAATTGAAATAAAGACTGTCAATGCTCTTGAATCATGGAATGGTGGTGTTATTGTCATGGTGTCTGGCTCTGTTCAATTGAAGAATTTCGCCCTGAGGAATTTTATGGAAACATTCTTCCTAGCACCTCAAGAAAAAGGCTATTTTGTATTGAATGACATTTTTCATTATGCCGACGAGGATCCAATACTTCATCACCCCGCATTACTATTACCTCAAGGAAGTCTTGTTTCCAAGATCAATGTGCCTACAACTATTCAAGACGCAGGTATATACACTTTAAAAAACTTGTTTTGAACTCAATTCATTGCTGTGCTCTGTTGGATAAAGAGAGATGTAAGATCGAATCACTAATCAATGGATCAAACGGCTGAGATTCTTGCAGTGCCTAGCTATATGTTAGGTGGAGAAATTCAGGCGCGAGATTTTGCAGCACCTGTTGTCAAAGAAAATGGTGTAGTTCCGAGTTACGGTTTGATCGAACAGCAAACACAGGAAGTTTGTGGAACTGAAAACATTGTGGAAGACAATGCTGTGGAAGAATCAAACCCTTCAAGCCAAAATGCAATGAACGTTCCACAAGATAGTTTGTCTGCTTCTGCAGTAGAGCCTATTGGGGAGCCTCAAAAGCATACTTATGCTTCAATTGTATATCCTATTCCCTTTTTACTATGCTATTTAATCTCAATAGTCACTATATATTAAGGGTGGCAATCGAATCAAATCATTCCACCAAAGCATCCCAAACTGACTATTTGAGTTGGATTGATCACTTTTTAATATAAAGAAACACGATGTGAACTCAAACCGAAACCATTTAAAAAATTTAGGTCGAATTTGGTTTGGATCGGAATATATGATTGGATTGAGTTTAGATCCAATTTGAAGAAATATTGAATTTTAGTTGATTTTGTTAATAATCCATGAGTTTGAATTTTGTAAAATTAAATGTGAACTTGAATTGAAACTAACATGAAATTTTGTATTAAATTTGGATCAGATCGATTATTCGTTTGATTTTAGTTTGAATATAATTTTATAAAATCCAACCTATCAGATTAGATTAATTTTCTATCAAAACCCGACCCAAAGCCATGGTCCCACCCCTAGTATATATTGCGTGATTTCTTTTATTTCGAAGGACTTATTACCTCTTTTCTTGTGTTGAAGTTACTTGTTGCGAAAGGGCAATCTCCACCATCAGCTGCCCCCTCTATTGCAGTGAATAAGAACACTCAAAGTCTTTTAGAACAAAATCACGTTCTTCCATCTGCCACGCAGCAATCTGTTAGATCTCCTCTTGAATTTGAAGTGGAAGAGACAACAGAAGAACTTGCCTTAATTGAGGAGGATGAAGGTTAGCTCTACTGAAGTGATCAATTAGTAGATTTGCTTACATTTTTCTATTTTTGACATTTATATAACATTCATAAAATTTGCAGGAGAAATAAAGTCTGTATACGTGAGAAATTTGCCACCTACTGTTTCTGTTTCTGACGTGGAGGCGGAATTCAAGCAATTTGGGAAGCTGAGTTCAGATGGGGTTGTTATTAGAAGTCGCAAGGTCTTGTCACTAATACGTTCTCAATATTTACTTTTCTCTTTTTCGAAGACTTATTTTACTGAAAACTTTATTCATCTGCTCTGTTCAGGATGTTGGTGTCTGCTATGCGTTTATAGAGTTTGAAGAAGTCAATGGTGTTCAAAACGCAATCAAGGTCTGTCATTACCTAAAAAATTCTTGAACTTCATCATATTGAATACAAACTTGATTCATTTTCCTAAGAGCTGATCAGAATTTCTTTCAAATACAATATGAATATTTTGTGTCACAAAATTTCCAAGTCCTTGTATTGAACTTCGAATTTACGAATGAAATACAAGAGAGATTGTGTGAATAATGAGTATCTTCTACTTTGCAGGCGGGTATGGCTCAGGTTGGTGGACGACAAGTGTACATTGAAGAGAGGAGACCAAACAGCAATATCCCATCTCGAGGAGGAAGTAAGCAATGTTTTTATGGACTCTACTTTTTTTCATGCATAGAATTAATCGATCAACAGATCTCTCTCGAAGTAAAATCTTTTACCATGGTGGGAAGGAATCTGTGTGGCCTTTCTCTAAACAATGAAATCTGCTTTTTTTTGCAAGTTTTTTAGATCCATGTTGCAAAAGCTTATTCGCCTTTCTAGATTAACAAGAATTTTGCATTACATTAACCATTTGTACTTCACAATGACCTTGATCTGTTATTTATGACATGGGCAATCTGTTTAGTCAATATTTTAGTGGGATTCCGATAGAGCCTATTTGATGCACCAAATAAAGAACACAAAGAGCACAAAGAACACGATTATATAAAAGAAAGATCAACACCGAGAACACTAAACGAAATAGAATGGTGAGTAATTAATGGAGGCTCTACTCTACCAAATTTCACCTTAAATTTCCTGATATCTTCCTAAAACATATAACATAGAAAAATGCCTTCTTTTCAGTCGGTTGGGCCCTATCAGATTCATAACATCATCTGCCCAAAAGAGTGCTCTAATTTTTGTTTTCTTGATATTCGAATGGGCAGGAAGGGGTAGAGGCCGAGGCAGCTACCAAGTAGAGGCATCGAGAAACCGATTCCCTTCTCGTAATTATATGCAGGGAGGGATTTCCAATGGAATCGATCGAGATTATACGAGACCGAGAGGAAATGGTCATTATCGACCAACTGTATGGCTCGATAGAGTAAGCAGAAGCTACCAGCCATCAAGAAATGGAGAGAATTTGGCAGACTCAACATGAGTATTCGTTTTAGTTAAGACAGTTTTGGAGCTAGCCATTGCATTATAGTGAGTCAGTTTCGAACTTTGATATTTTTCAGAGTCGGAATTTTAAATTTTTCCTAGGTGCTTCTTGATACTCTGCTATGACATGAAGCATTGAGTTGGGAAGGAATCATATATTAATTTAATTTAATTATTCATGATATTATAGATGGTCCTTTTTCATTTCATTCTTTGATAATTCAGGAATAGGGATGTCTTTGATATACTTTGGCTTTCATTTCCGATCAGGTTGCAGAAGATTTCGAGTCACCATTGATAATGGGCAGGCAGAACTGGACCGGGACACTGGTTTATCCGGAATTGCCCGTTCCGGCATTCGTTGGTCTCAATTTTACGTTCCGGTTTTGGGGGGTCATTAACTGAGAAACTGGAATCAAAAGGTGGGTCAATTGGAAATTGAGGAAAACCCAAACCAAAACCAGCCGGTTCAAACCGTGAAATTGGTTCTCAACAAAACTAATCCCTAATAACGTGAGAAAAGTAGGATTAAGATTTAGCCGGTTCAAAAACTAATCCCTAATGTCCGATCAGGTTCAAACCGAACCCGATCCGAAACACGCGGCCGAATATGGGTTGCAAGACTGTCATGCCTTTTTCAACGCAGATGACACACCACATCAGGCGATCGACACCCGATGAAACGACAACCTGGCTTTCTTCGAAATTTGTTTCAAATTTGCACTTTCCAACCGGAAACAATCTGGCTTTCTTCGAAATTTGTTTCAAATTTGCACTTTCCAACCGGAACAAAACTAACTTTGCTTGGTTCTTCGCTGTCATGAAAACAAACAAATGCACTAGATTCTATACGAGACCCTTTTCTCTTCCAGGCTAGGCTTCTCTATGGCGACAACGGGAGAATTTTCTCTCTGCGCCTCCATAGCCGCCTTAAAATGGTAACGCCGGAGATCCACGTCCAATCGGAAACGCAATCGAGGGTTGGATTGAGTTTCTGAATTTGAAAAATGTCGATGTTCTCTTCGTTTCAATTGCTGGAACTCAATGTCATCTCGGCTCAGGATCTGCAACCGGTTTCGCGATCCATGCGAACGTACGCCGTGGGATGGGTCCACCCGAACCGGAAACTCTCCACCAGGGTCGACACCGACGGCCACAACAATCCCACCTGGAACGACAAGTTCGTGTTTCGCGTCGACAACGAGTTCTTGCGTTCGGATACATCGGCGGTGATGATCGAGATCTTTGCCAACAGTTGGTTCCGAGACGTCCACGTCGGAACTGTGAGAGTTTTGGTCGGAAATCTCATTCCGGGGCTGCCTCGCTCCGATTCATTTTACGGCCACATATCACAAGACAACATGCATTTCGTAGCTCTCCAGGTTCGCCGCCCGTCTGGTCGGCCGCAAGGGATTTTGAACATTGGTGTCACGGTTTTGCGTAGCTCGATGCGAACGATGCCTCTTTATTCACAACTCAGTGCCTCTGCAATCGGGTATCGACAGCTTATGGGAGAGGAAGACCCGCATCAGATTCCATTTTCAGCGAAGCCTGCGTTGCGAAGAACCAAAAGTGATAGCAGCTCCATGATCGGGTCGGAGTTAAGAGTTTCTAAGATGGTGGATGAGATAAACAGAGCCCCAAAATCCAAGTCGAATTCCATGGTTGAAAGCTCGAGCCGAGAAACGTCGGTAATTCGACGTTCAGAAGACTTGAAGAAAGCTTCGATATTCGAAATCGGAAGCTCCGTGGAAGACCGACAAGAAAAAAATGAAAAACCCAAATCGAAATCTACGTTCATGGTTTCTCCGAGGAGTAAGAGAATCAATGAGAAAACCATCGACAGAGTCAAGTTGGAAAAATCCTTCAACCTGTTCCGTGGCACAATGTATGGAACTCCGATAAAATCAACCACCGGTAGGGGCTATAGGACGGAGTCTGAACTGGGCGCGTCGTCCTCGGAGGCCACGTCGACAATGGCGAAAACCAAGACGGAGGATGGTCTCAATAGTTCGTTGATGGGAACAGGAGCGTGGAGCCTGGAGGGGAACCTTGAGGGACTTCAGTCAAAGCTGCAGCGATGGCGGATGGAGTTGCCGGCGGTAAATGATCGCGGTGAAATGTCGACCAACACATTGAGCGAGAGCCGCCGCACACAGCGGAAGACGACGGGCGGCGGCGGAGGCGGCGGCCGTGGCCTGTTTTCTTGCTTTAGCAACATCTGCGGGTGCCAATGCTCCATCGTTTGCGGGTCGGATACTCCGAAGAACAGCAGAAGCATGCGGGTCCACTCGAGCAGCTTCGCCGACATGTAACCGGCGTATTATTCCGGCAAAAATAAGGTTTTGGTCGAGAAATAAAGACCAATAATTTCAAAATTTATATTTGAATATTTTAAATTTTATTGTAATTTTAATAAACATTATACCGTGAAAGAGTGTAAATGCTGGCGATTGGCCGGGAAAGGCTTTCGGCCATTGCATGGAGAGGTCAGAGTTTATAATAATTAAAAAAGCAGGGGGTAAATTGTAAAATACGAGCCTTAACTTCTGGCTTTACTCGTTCCTTTTAAATAATTATTATTTTTTAGGCATCTTGATGGGATCGATGACCATACTTTAAAATATTTATTTAAGTTAAATAATAATTTTCTTTATTAATTATAATTTTCTTTAAAAATACTTTTAACTTTAAAATCACTAATTAACTTTTTAAATTTTACCATAATTAAATTTTATTTAGCTACTTATTTTCATCAATTGATTAAATATAATAACTTATTTAGAAATTAAAAATGTAATAATATATTAATTACAAATTTATAATATTTTATAATTGATAATTAATTAAATGTGTTAACTAAATATAATATTATCATAAAATTAATTAACAATATACATCAAATGAATATTGTAGATGGAAACAATTATAACTTTTAATAATAACTTTTAAAATTTAAGTATTATTGTAATTATTCTCCTAATTTTTAGATTAAATTGATATTTAAAAAATAAAGTGAAAAATTAAAATTATTGGACCTTGAAAGAGTGAGAGCTTTAGGCTGTAGGCGCACTACCAGACATCTGGGTCCCATCATCATAATTCTTCTTCTTCTCCTTCCACCTTTGACTGTATTTCTTGTTCTTAAGCTCTCTCTCTTTGTTCTTCTCCTTCGCTATCATGGAAAGCGTGCTTGGTTTTCGGGATGGTTGCTCATCTGGGTCTACTTTGTCAATGGCGAAGGCAATGCGAATCACCTCCGAGGCTGAGCTCGAGCTGGACTTGGGTTTGACTCTTGATCGCGGGTGCGTAGGAGGTGCCAAACCTAGAACCGGTCCATGGGGCGACCGTGGTCGAATCTTGACTGCCCAAGACTTCCCTGTTGTTCTCACTTCTCCTCCTGCTGTTTCCGGGACTAAAAGAGCTGCAGACTCCGATGGTGGATCTCCTACTTCTGCCAGGTTGGATTTTACTCTTTTTCTATGTTTTTCTTTGGTTTTTTTAGCTNTTTTTTTTTTTTTTAATTTAAACTGAAATTAAGTTAATTTTCACTCTGCAGAATGTTTTTGAGCTCTGTCAAGAAGCTTCGCATAATGAGAACCTCGGAGACTAATGGTCTAGGTATGGCCATGTTTTTAGATTATGGTTTTAGAATTCAGAACACCTTCGATCCTCAAACATGTCTGACTAACGTTATTTCTAGCTCCGAGATGTCCAGAAAGGACCGAGAAACGAAGAACGAAACCGGTTTAGTGCATCATCGACAGCCATGGTTGAAATGGATTGCTTATTTTTACGTCTGTTTTCACTTTCTAGGCCATATTGGTTCGTGTTTGTTCTTCTTTTCTGTGTCTTGTACATGGCTGCTTTTCCAAAATATAAGGTTTTAAGTGTTTGAGTTTTTGTTCTTGTTCTCTTCTTCGATCCTTTGTTTTTTTTGTAATTTTGGGAAGTTTTTTTGGAACTGGACAGAAGCTTTGCTGAACTGTCTTCTAGTGCGAAGAGCCTATCATTTGATCGGCGTAATTACTACTCCCCGCCATGCATGATTGCGAAACGACAGTGACTGTATTTATGGCCTATTACCAGAGCCGCCATTAATGAACGAGAACCAGCTCGAAGCTCTGCGCTGTGCTTCTATTTTCCAGCCATCTCTAGGAAAGGTTTAACCACAATGTTTCTCAAAGTTGGCTTATGCGACCCTTTTGTCAGTTGATGAACAGGCTCTCTGACGCCATTAATGGCCCCGGAAGGAAGCCATCTGTCAATCGCCATGCTAGGTGGAAAGCTTTGAGATCCCTCGTTATCCGATTTTCTCTAAGAACTTGCAAATGATCTACGTAAATCAGTCGAGTTTCTATATCACGACGTCTGATAAAGTCCCGTAATTTTTGGTGTTCTTTGCGATTCTCAGTTTCATTGTTTTAGTTTTTAAACGATTAGTACAGTGATTCTGGAATGGAGGAAGAGATTAAAATGGAGAAACTCAAACGGGAGATCCTGTCGAAGAGATGAGCCAAAGAAGAAGCTTTATTTCACGCCAAGCGGTAGGAAGCAACGGCGAGGAGCTCCCGGCGACTGTTGTGCTAGTTTGGTGGATGGAACGAACGAGCATGGATAAAGGCCAAGCTCAACAGCAGTTGATGGACCTAAATCCCGAACAAAACTAACGGGTTAAATCATATGGCTTGGTCCAAAATTGAAAAGGAGCCTTGTGGAATTGGATCGGTCCGACCAACCAAACTGACCTGAACTGATTATTTAATTCTGATTGGTTTTTAATTTAAAAAAATTAATATAAATCCTAACCGAAAACAATCTCAAATCTTAGGTCTGATTCGGTGCTGGGAGGACCGACCGTTCGACGTTCACGCGACATGTGAACGTGGCAGCGTGTCGGTAGGACTTGCCGTGTTCACTTGTCACTCGTGTATGTCGAACGGTCAGTCCTATCAGCACGTGGCCTTCTGCGTGTAGGTAGTTGCGAGTACATAACAATTAATCTAAAAACATATATTAAATTTAAACATAAATTAAAATAATCACAAAATTATAATTACTAATTATAATATAAGAAAATATTTAAATACATATTTATCTAAATTATTTGCTAACTTAATTATTATAAATTTCAATTAGGAGTGAATATAATTTGATATTTGAAAAAAAAATAAAATTAGATATATTTTGAATATAAAATTTAAGACCAGCACCACACATGTGAAAGGTCAATTAGAATTAGACCACAAAATTATTGTTCGGTCCGGTCCGGTCCATGGGTCGGTTTTGTCAACCCTGCTGTAGCGGTGATGTTTGCGAAAGAGGACGGACTGGGGGAGCGGAGAACGGAACAGAATCGCAACGGTCTATTTTCAATTCGTTCATCACTTTCGAGACAAGCTCTGCTTTGTGGCGGGAAGTACCAGAAGACGAGGGTTTCAGTTCTCGCTGCTCGTGACCTAGTTTCTCTTCCAAGGGTTTCGTATTTCCTTAGCCTGTTTTCAATTCAACTGAAACAGCGAAAGTGGAAGGAAGCCATATAAGCCTTCCTCGGAGTCGGCATGTATTGGTTGTCCACCAGAAGGGCTGTTTTTGCTTTCCCGCGATGGCGTTCTCTGCCGTTTCTGCTTCGCTCCACTGTTTTCACTTACAGCTTTTTCGCTCCTTCCCCATTGCTCCTGTAATCTCTCTCTCTCTCTCTCTGGTTCTACGCCTTGTCTTATCTATCGTACATGCTAGATTTTCGTTTTTTTACTTTAACTTCTGTGTGCTTGTCCACTGCATTTTTTCGCTCTCTTTTTCTTCCCTGGATAACTCATTTCTTAGTCACGATCTTGTATTTTTTTTTCGGAAATTGAGTCCTGGTGAAGCTTAGAGATGTAAATGCTTTATGTTTATTTTAAGAAACATTGCAACTTTGTGAGAATATGCAGATTTAATTGTTTCTTCTTGAAAGCGACTTGTTTGAGATTTAGTCGTTCATTGAACTAAATTTGCTCTTGAAGTTGGTTGCATTAGTTTAAATAATTAGAGCGTGGTTCGCTTGTTCAGAAGCTGATCAAGCCAGCATTGTTTAATTTTTACAAATCACTGCTGGATTGTTTAATTATTTCCTCAGGCTGTATTTGATGTTCCGATCTGTGGAAAAGAAGCTGCATGGATTGATTAACTATTATGGTTATTATTGTTATCATTAATAAAACAAAGTATGGAGTGCCAGGAAGAAAATAATCTTCCTTTACAGTAAGTTTAACAAATTAGTAATGAAATAATATCTCCAATAAGATAGAATTACTCTAAATAGATGTTTTTTAAAATACTTAGAACTATACCCCACTTGAAAATATGAAAATTAATGGTATCCCATAAAACAATTTTAAGAGATTATTGTAAATTATAATTTCATAATAACTCAACTGATAGCTAAACACTAATTTTCCAATTACATTTAACTTAGAAATATTATTGATCATGATCCCATTGTCAATGTGAATTTCCATCAACCGTTTGAAAGATGAAAAACTGTAACCAGAAGTTGCTATAAACTGGTTGAATGTTGTTATTAGTTTAGGTATAGGTTTCAAAGAAAGGACAACAATGTAAACATAAGACTCAAGATGGATTCCTCTTGAATTTGATTACTTGCATACAACTTTCATTTCCCTAGAATCCATCAATCCAAGTGAAAACTTGAATTTAGTGGAGACTCCTTTTTTTCTTGAATCACTTTATAGGAAGGGGAGCTGCTATACAATGCAGAGGTCAGCCGAGAAAGAAAATTCAAGATTGAAAATTGACAACAGTTTCTTAAACAGTCATGAATGATAGTTTCATTTTACTCGTTTTCAGTACCTTCATTGTATAATAGTGGGTCAATTTGAAAACCAGGGAGAAACTAAAACATGTTCATTGCATGAAAGAAAGAAAATATTCAAGAGTTTGCACTAAAGCTGCGAGGAAACCAAAGTCATTTAGCAATGTCCTGGATGATAAGGATCTCTCACACATTTTATGGTGGAAGGAGGTATACGCTTTGTTTATTTTTTACTGTGATTGTAATATGGAAGTTCTTTGCAATGCTTTTTCCATTTTTTTTTTCCTCTTTTACAGAAGATACAAATGTGCCAAAAAACTTCTACCGTTCAGCTTATTAAGAGGCTGGTATATTCCAATCTTTTAGGCGTGGATACTAATTTGAAGAATGGAAGGTGAGCTTGTAAGTTTAAAATATTAGTTGTGATGATTGTGTGTGGGGGCGTTAAGAAATAAAATAGATTAGATGCTTGCTCACTGAAGGAGAGGGGACGACAAGAAGGAATGTGAAGAAAATTAAAATAACTTCCATTTCGGGTATATCGCATTCTCATATGTATTGTATTTAATATCTGAATGCGGAACATGTTTTCTGGTCTAATATCCAATCGGTGGAGTTGGTTTAAACCTTGATCCATTTACTTTGATCATGAAATTTGTTGCTCTACTTGAAGACGCAACAACTTGCTAAAGAAGCAAAGATTTAGAAATTGAAATAAGTTACTCATTTGGTAATTTTGTTGGATGATTATTTATAAAAATGTGTTTGATTGAACAATGCAATTAATAAATGAAAATAATTTATCTATAGACAAATTCCCCTAGAACCTTGACTCTATCCATTCTCACCGGTATTGTATGATGTCTCCTGTAAACCGTTCAAAATACATAGGCTATATATTCTCTAATGGTCCGGTGGATCATGTGTTCTCTTTTGAGGAAACTGACATCATTCAGTTTCTTATTCTATAAAAGCTTCAATAGCTTTTTTTTTTCAAAGCACTTGCAGTGTTTCCTGCTAAAACTGCTGAATCACTTGAAATGCAGTCTTAAAGAGGGAAATCTGAATTTTGAGATGCTACAATTCAAGTCACGGTTTCCTCGAGAAGTTTTACTATGCAGAGTATGTTAGATGTTGTTTGTCCTTTTTTCCTTGTCCGTAGTCTTTAGCTTCTCAAAATTTTAATCTTATTCTTTCTTTATTTGTCTCTTTAGTTTTCTACCCATGATGGTTGCAACAATCAACTGTTTCTATATCATTTTTTCCAGGTTGGTGATTTTTATGAAGCCATCGGACTGGATGCTTGTGTCCTTGTTGAATATGCTGGTTTGAATCCTTTTGGAGGTCAACGGTCAGATAGCATTCCAAGAGCCGGGTGCCCAGTTGTGGTACGATTTTTTTTTTGTGTCATAAAATTGTTTTGATCGTGTGTTCCTTCTTATTCTCTCCTTGTTTCAAATAGGTATACATCAAACAAATTTCAAACTTTTGTATGTCTCGCAAGTGTGAATTGCATCTGAATTTGAGAATTTATTATTCATAGTATTACTTCCTGTTTTTCGTCTTCCGTCAAATTATCTCTGACAATAGAAAATTTGTTTGAAGAATATTAAATGCGGAATGGTGAAAAGAGAGTGAAAAAATAGAAAATATTGGTTCATACATCTCTTCTGCTTTTGCCATAATGCACCCAGCAAAATTTTTTGTGGACAAATTGATGCAGGACAATCAAGCCTAATCGATCCCATACTAAGTTATTTATTAATTAGTTTTTTATTCATTAGTTTATGTTATTTGATAGAGATTATCTATTTAAAAGTATTCAAAAATATTTAATATTTGTTGGGGATTTAAACCAAGCAAAACTCTATTTAAAAAGATTTGGTGAATATTGTAAACTGACTTTTGAAATCTTATTATTATCAATTTAGTAAAACCTGTAAAGTTAATTTCTCTACTTTTCTTTCTTTTTCCTATTTTCAAAGTGGATTTTTGTTATTCTTCTAATTTTTTTGTTCTGTTCACGAAACACAACTTTTGATGCACCATTAATGTTGGTTTTAGTGTGGGTTGTTGTGCTGGTGATTCCAAGTCAGGTAAAAATAAAAAAGCTGTCAAGCTCGATTCTTAGTATATGAGAAGAAATAAAGAAGTAATTGAACTGTAGTTTTGTAATGGTTCTCTCTAATGATTGATAATGATTTTGAATACACATTTGCAATGATTTCCTTTGCTCATGGAAGAAAAAACTTCTTCGTTGACCTAATTCACCTTGATTGTTCGTATTTAGCATTTGTTTTCCATTGAATAAGTGTTTCCTTGGAAATCTGGAGACGCATTTAATCCTTGTTCAGATCCATTATATGGCTGTTGCTTATCCCTTCTCATTGAAGATGGCTTTTACAGAATCTTCGACAGACCTTGGATGATCTGACACGTAATGGGTGGTCAGTGGTAAGCATTTGTGGTCATGCACTATGACGTCCATTTTTTCACCTAAAATTTTCTTTGCTTCTGTTACAATCATTTATACATCTTTTTTTTTATCATCGTTTTGAACTTCACTTTTCTCTCTCTCTATCAATATATGATTATCATGTTTAGAATACGCAGTTCGCTGTTGCTCGACTTTAAAGTCATTTATAGATTAAGCTTATTAAAAACTTTATTCCTCCTTTCTTCCTCTCCAAATTAGTGTAGAAAAAAGGCATCCACAATTGTTATTTATCAAAAGCGTTTGGACTCTCGATAAGGATGTCTTAATGTGATTATTTTTAGATACTTTAATTGTAAATATGCAAATGTGAGGCGAACAAAGGAAAATTATTCATTTTTTGACCGATTAATGGAATGGCTTTTTTTGTCCTTTAGTGCATTGTGGAAGAAGTTCAAGGTCCAACACAGGCTCGTTCTCGCAAAAGTCGTTTTATATCAGGGTAACTCTATGCTATTTTGATAGTTACCATAATTTGTTAATCTTTTTTTGTTAACTAAAACTTTTTCAATGTAGTAGTTGAATAGTTTCTTTGGTCTAAAGGTAGAAAAGGAAAAAAAGTGAACTTTTGGATTGCCAAACTCGCTTTGTTGATTAGATCATAAATGTTTCTCTGGTGTAAATATATCAAGTCAAAGCTGAAGATTTCTTTACAATTTTTTTGTATCAATGAAGTATGTTATTGCATAATTCAGTAGATCAACGAAGTAGGCAATTGCACAATGTAGTCGTTGCTTGTATTAAAAGATGGTCTGTAAGAAGAAGAGTCTGTAACTGTTGAGAAGTTCTTGAATATGTATCCTTCCTCCAATTATTTCTATTTTGGCTGTGAGATGAAAAAAATACCCAACTCACATTTCTATATCGTTGTGCTTGCTGGTAACTGAGTGTGATTCTACTGGATGCCTAATATTTTAATTTCCGTGAAAAGTCCTCTTTTATCAAACCAAATTGCATTCTCTTGGCTTTACTTTAAATTTCCTGGCTTTGTGAGCTATCTTTTTTGTCATCTGTTGTGCTGTGAAACTAATCTTTGTACAATTAAAATGAACTTTGAAGTAGAATAAGTTTCTTTGTCAAGTTCTTTTTGAAACTATTGTGATTCCGTCACGATGTGGGCAATTGTCATGCAACAAACAAATACACACTATTAAGCTTTCTAGCATCTGCAGTGGAACTCAAAAGTTGTGTTAGTTCCAACAAAAATATAATTTATATGCATTATTTCTTTGCACCCTGCAGCATTGTCTCATGTGTGACTTCATGTCCAGCTTCCATATAATAATCTTTTGTTTCATTAATATTTAGGCATGCACATCCTGGAAGTCCTTATGTCTTTGGACTTGTTGGGGTAAATCACGAACTTGAGTTTCCAGAGCCAATGCCTGTTGTTGGTATGTGAACAAATTAGATATCGCTGCACCAAATTCTGGTAGATAGTTGCCTATTTAATAATTCTCCAAATTCTGGTAGATAGTTGCCTAAATAATTTTCTTCTTCATTTCCTTCTTTAAAAAGTTATCCTTATGACTTCAACCATGTTAATTTTATAAGAATGCCATGATGAGATGGATTGATGGTGGTGGAAACAGTGTAATGGAATTACTTAGCGTATGCTGGGCTTTTGGATATGAAACTAGTGTTGGGAAAGCTTTGTTTGGCTCCAATTATTTGATAAGAATTTTGAGAGGGCAAGAGACTAGCAAAAGTTCTATTTATATGATTCAATCACGTCATGTCGTTATTGGTCTTAATTCTAAATTTCTGGGAAAAGTATATATACTAGGGATATCTTCGTACTGCCATTTCCTCATTAAACACTTCCTTTTTATATGTATTCCAAGTTTTAGTACGCAGCAAGTTCATTACTCAGTTTAGAACACGAACAAGAATTATTTTACATCTCTAGCCTTATATTTATTGTCCCTGATTCACATCAAAGACTTAGTTCAAGACTTTTTGGTGGCTGCAAAATCAGCTTTATTATTCTAAGAAACATTGTTCTGCGTTGGGATGATAGTGATTCTCTACCCTTTTAGATAATACAAAAACAAAACAGCAAAATTAATTGCTTAGGGATTTCAAAACAGTTAGAAGTTCTGAATCTCTGATAGGATAATAGGTATCCTTATATTTACTTTTTCTTTCATCTATATGTCTTATTTTGACTTTTGAGATTCATTCTTCTAGTGTTAGATTCTTTAATCTCCCTAATTTGAATAACTTAAGAGTTAACTTTTTTTCGATAAAAAGCAAATTATTAAGAAAACAAAGTACAAACTGACAAGAGGGACAGTGTCCTCCCTTACGATAAATTCCAAGAACCTAGGGAAAATGATTTATCTTCAATTATAGAAAATTACACTGAACATATACTGTTAAAATACTACTATAAGCTTACTTGATAATAAGATAAGTAATATCAAATTAGTCTTTAGAGATTATAGTTTCAATGCGACAGATCCAAATAATCTTATAGATTGCTAGAATACTCAGTTTACAAATTAAAATTCCTTGTTTACCTTTTTTCAATAGCAAAACTATCATTGATGGCTACAGTGTCAATGTGAACTCCCATTATTGGGTTGAAACATGAAAAAATTGTACCCATGATTGGCAAGCCACTCAAATTGGATCTTTATGTGGTTGTTAGTGTCACTTTCAGCCTTACAAAAAGGACAACAATGTGAACCCAAGGCTCTAGATGGATTCCTTTCTTAAATTATTACTTGTATACAACTTTATTTCACTAGAATCCAATGGAAAACCGGGACTCTTAAATGACTTTACAGAAAGGAAAGTTGCTATACAACGGAGAAGTCAGTTGAGAAATAAAAAATAAAGATGAGAAACTGGCAGAGGGCTTCAAAGTCTTCCTATGATAATCGAGAATATTCTCTAATGGGGAGAAAGAATTGATAGCTGATTAGAGAATAGCAATATCGCATAACTTTGTATTGGTCATGTCTCTTTGCAAGGTCAACACCCAAGAGCTGTTGAATGGTTGATTTTTCTTGCAAAGGGAAGCAATGAATTGATTTGTTCTGAAAATCTAACGCATAAAGGCTCATCCCATATCCACGTGTGCGTCGAAGGGTATTTAGACTGTTTTGGAGAGCCAGAATGCATGACTCATATTTTGTATTCAGCTTTGCTGTGAATGCCAAGTCTGTGGTATTTTCCAGATTTATGATGTGTGTGTGTTCTTTTGGATCTTTGGTGTGCAAGTGTGGCTGTACAGAAGGGATTTCTTCTCAATTGCAGGGAGAATTCTAGCTGGCGAAATCAGTAGTGCGACAGTCCTCCCAAAAACGATTACTGCTGCATCATCTACTTTAAAAACCAATTGCCCGAAAAGATGCAAGACAAAGAAAAATATGTTTTGAAAAATTAGGAAAAGAGGCATGATTGAATAGATTCATTAGCCAAGAAAAAGCTAGGTATCATATCTGCTTTTTATCATTTTGTGCAGAAAAGAATCACCCTCCATAGAAAATCTCCAAATCCATTTTCCCAATTACGCCTTATGTCTTCAAAGTCGCATATGCCAAGAAAAGAAGTTTCTGACCCATTTATCCACTACGCTAGCTAAGCTTCAAAAGAGAAATAATAAGTCGTATACTATCAAGGACTACCTGGTTTAGGTGAACCTGCCTACATTTGAGGAATATCCTTTGTTCCAACTTTATAATCTCCCTCTTCTTTTTGAATCACTAACAGACAAGAAGAAGAAAATAACAAGTTAATGGTCAACTACCTTTGTCTTTTTTGCAATGTGTCGTCGTAGTAAAATTACTCATTATATCCTCCTTAATATTAATACCAAATATGCCACTCTTGATTTTGAATTTGATACTATATAGCAAATCAAATATTTTGACAATATTGATCCTAATTTGAACCATTGTTTCATCATTAAGGGGAAAAAGAATAGTGTCATCACGAATTGAAGATTAGAAATCGTAGTTTCAATTAAATTTAGAGTCTTGGTTTCCTCTAACATCATCTCTGGAACGTCACTGATAATTAGCATATATATGGTATTTTTTCAGGAATCTCTAGATCTGCAAAGGGCTTTTGCATTAACTTTGTTCTAGAGACTATGAAGACATATTCATATGAGGATGGCTTGACTGAAGAGGCATTAATTACAAAATTACGTACATGCCAATACCATTATTTATTTCTGCATACATCACTGAGGCACAATTCCTCAGGTATGTGTAATTAATCACGTAATTTTTTTCGTCTTTGACCTTTACACATTTATTATTGACCTATTGTTATGCTCACGAGTCTGATCCATGCATTTTTCGTTTGTAAGGTTTTCTCGTTATTATTTAAAATATTGTGAGATTACATTCTACTTTCACCTGAAAGTCCATTTGTAATAACTGATAAGTGATTTATGATGAGCTGAATATATGACTTGCCGGAACCATCTGTAGTTGTTGAAAAATATTTGATAGTAACCTTGTCGATTTGGTTTTTAAATTCATAAGCAACTTCAAAAACATTTAACTTCAAAGGGCATTGTTGATAAAAATATACGGCTTTTGTTGTTGAAAATTATATATATTTTTGTTAGTATCAATCTATGGCTTGGAAAGGATGAAGAATAGTGGAAAATTGATTACCGTAGCTGTTAAAATTATTCTGTCATGCTTGTATTTTACTTCTCTCCTAGATTTTTTTTTTACTTTTATGGTTAATTTTTATTTATTTATAATTGTAATGGCCAAAGCATTTCCTGGTATGTGATGGTAAAAAACTATTTCCAGTCTGGCATTGTTTGATTCCATGGATAGACTTGAATTTTTATTACGTAAATGGCTATTACAGGTACTTTCCGATGGGGAGAATATGGTGAGGGGGGCCTATTGTGGGGAGAATGCAATTCTAGACATTTTGAATGGTTTGATGGAGATCCCTTGACTGCACTTTTGATAAAGGTTTGTCATGAAGTGATTTTTGTTGGTGCACACTTCTTTAATGGCTTAGGATATATATTATATATATATTCTATATTTGCTTTCCATTTCTAGGTTAAAGAGCTGTATGGACTTGGGGATGAAGTTCCATTTCGAAACGTCACTATACCATCAGAAAATAAGCCGCGATCGTTAACCTTAGGGACTGCTACACAGATTGGTTGGTTTTGAACTCTCTGATGAATTTAAAAAGAAGACTTGCTTAAAATCTAATTAAATTGTTGCCATATTATGTGCTTATAGGTGCAATACCAACAGAGGGAATACCTTGTTTGTTGAAGGTTTTGCTTCCATCACATTGTGCTGGGCTACCTGCATTGTGAGTGAGAAACTTCTATACTTTCATGAAATAGTCCCTAAACTTGGAAATTAAAAACTAAGTTCATATGTTCATCTGATGCTTACTTTATTACTTGCTCCATTTTCATTTGATTTTTGAATAGTTGATAATTTATATGAGAACATGCTTAAACTGTCATTTGTAATGTGTGATTGAAACAAAATGTGATCGTTATGGACTACAAGCATTATGTGTAAGCTCTCTTTTTGGAAAATGAAGTAAATGCCCTCTCCATAAAAGGTGTTCCACCGACCACTTTTGTTTTAATTAAATGTATTATTTTTTTTTGCAGTTAATTTTCATTGCCATGCAATTCTTTTTATCTGATGTAACAATTTCTCAAATATCATTGTTCTATTATATCTATGACTGTCCTTTTATATAACTATTGATTCTCCGAGAGTTCTGAATTGAATGTGTTATGTATTAATGTCTTTTCTCCTAGCTGGCATGCATATACTGTGAAAATTTTTCAGCTTAAATTGTTGAGAGTAGTTTTTTATTCATTAGAATAGTGGCTATTGACGTCTCAGGTATATTAGAGATCTGCTTCTCAATCCTCCAACTTATGAAACTGCATTCACGATTCAAGGTGAATTCATTGTTCATGTCTTTTTAGGAGAAACTATTTTTAGTTTCGAGAAAATTCCCCAAATACCTATTTAAAGATCTTCCCCAAAGAGATAAAATACCCCTCCCTCTTCGAAAAACATAAATATTCTAATTTGGGATGAGATTATTTGATGCAAGTAGTCATATTGATATTCTTTGTTTGTTAAACAGTGCTAAAGGCTCACAATCATTTGCAAAGTAATCTATAACATGCTGTACCCTTCATTTGTTGGTTACAATTTTCTTTTGAGTCTTATATTTTTTTTAGGGTAAAATCTCGATAGCTGTATAATGTTTCAAATATTTTGGTTGATTATTTTGGCAGAAACTTGCAAACTTATGAGCAGTGTTACATGTTCGATCCCGGAGTTCACTTGTGTTTCGCCTCCTAAGGTTGTATGCTAAACAGCTTGGATGCAAGTGCATGCTATTTGTCTAAGCATCTTTTCCATTCACACTGGTTTTATCTGCTTTTAAGTCAAAAATCATTTTATGCTTTTCCCATCTGGATGGCTGGAGATATGATGGATTGCCATCTTTTAAAAGGATTTCTCGCATTGCTTCTATAAAGTTTATGTCACAGTCGTTGATTATCAGTTAAGGTTTTCTCCCTAACAAAGAACAATCCATGAGTTCATCTAGGTGCTTTACACCTGTACACTTGACTTGATAGACCATAGAACTATGCTTGGTGAAATTGTTCTTGAAACTTGTCAATGATGGATTATCTCATATGCATTATTTTCTTCTTCTTATACACACACACACACACACATATGTAGTTTTTATTTTTTGCCTTATTCAGCATATGCAAATAAAAGTTGGTGCTCGAGGATGTTTTCTTTTTTTGTTACTTTAATATATTTTTTCATGGAGCTCATGGAACTATTGGATATGTTCACTTCATTATGTTCTTAATATTTTTTTGAATCTTATGCAGCTAGTAAAATTATTGGAACTAAAGGAAGCCAATCATATAGAGTTTTGCAGAATGAAAAATGTACTGGACGAAATACTACACATGTATAACAATTCTGAGCTAGAGAAAATCTTGAAACTTCTGATAAATCCGACAGAGATGGCAACTGGCCTAAAAATTGACTTCAACGCCTTTGTAAGCAGCCTGATTTCATTTTCCTTCAATTGGTCTAGCTATAATCCTTTTAAAGAAATTTTTTTTTTCCAAATGCATGGTAGAATAATAAATAAAGTAGCAGGTAGGGACCCCTAAGTACTGAGCTTATTCCTCGGATCATATTAGGTCTCCTTTTCAATTTTCTAATACCTCGTGACATCAGTTGGAGTTATCTTAGAAAAATTTCATTAAGTGAATCATGGTTAGGAAAATGAGGTTCGTATATTTCATCATTGGTTGATATGAAATATTTTGATATAAGTCTCTGCTGGGTCTTTTTATGCCAGAGACTTATTATTCTTCAATACTTTTCCAATCACCTTTGTTACATATTTTTTCTATTGATAAGTTCCATTAACTTTGTTCAAGAAATGGATCTTGCATGTTTTGAGTTAAACAAGCTTGTGCGTCAATATTGATTAAAGCAATTTAGGAAGACACAAGAAATATTTTTCCTTACAAATTTTAGAGTTGCAGCCCACTTTGCAATGCAGATTTTAATACTTTTTCATACCACAATAGTACTGATACTTTGAATGATTATCATGTTAGCAATTTGATGTGAAGTGTTTGTTAATAGTAAGAGGACTCAGTAACTCAAGAACTTTTTATTTTCATTGATTGTTATAATTTATTTCACTTCCATTGTTACCTTGTTTCCATCCAGATTGATGAATGTGAATGCACATCTAGTAGAATTTCTGAAACGATCTTTCTAGATGGTGAAGTAGACCAGAAAGTCAGTTCTTTCCCTCTTATTCCTGGTGATTTTTTTGAGGATATGGAATGTTCTTGGAAAGGTCGTGTGAAGCGGGCTCACATAGAGGAAGCCTTTGTTGAAGTAGAGAATGCAGCTGAGAATTTATCTCTGGCAGTAGGTCTTTGAAACTTAAATTTATATTTGAATGATTTCTTGACTCTGTACCAAGTCCAACACTGATTTTACACAAATCTTGTTGTTTCTATGCTACATTCTGGATGCTTATGCCTAATAAGTACCAACTGTTGTTGCTAGGGATTAATGTGCTTCTTAAAATTCAAATTTTATCATGCTTCCTATCAAACGTATACATTTAAGAATTTATGCTTTCTAAAAACCAAAAATTCATGATTTGTGTGCAGTGTCTTTAGTAAGTCATTCACCTATTGTAATCCCTTTTTATCCTATCAATAAAAGTACCAGATAAAGGTTTTAAAATCAATAATTTCAAGCGTGTAGACAAACAATGATGGGAAAAGATTCCAGTAATTTCCTCATTATTCATCGTGATATGACTTTTCATGTAGCAGCCCTCATTAATCCTCATAATTGCGAATGCTGATTCTCTCACAAGACTTCATTTTCTATATGAAACGAATCAGAACACTCCATTTTGATTGCTTGGGTATATGATAATGACTGGAAGTACAGATATGGAAAGCTTTAACTCTCATTAAGACTCTGGCTACTGTGTCTTGATTGTACTTGTGTTTTGTAGAGCATTTTCCATCACTTACTATCTATCATATATATTTTCTCTGTGTCACTTATGTGACTATTTTCACTGTAACTTATCAGGTTCGTGAAGATTTCCTCCCGATAGTTTCAAGATTAAAGGCTATTACAGCACCACTCGGTGGTCCAAAGGGAGAGATATTATATTCTCGAGAGCACGAAGCTGTTTGGTTTAAGGGAAAACGATTTGCACCAGCTGTTTGGGCTGGCACACATGGAGAAGAACAAATTAAGCAACTTAAACCTGCATTGGATTCTAAAGGCAAGAAGGTTGGAGAAGAATGGTTTACCACAGTGAAGGTTGAGGTTGCTTTAACAAGGTGTAAATTTCTACTAATTCATGGACATATATTTCTTTCGTTCTTTATCTCTTTGTTGTTCATTATGTTTAGATATCCTAAAGAAATTCTGTCAGGAATATTGAATTACGTTTTCTATATTTTTTTCCAGGTACCACGAAGCAAGTGCCAAGGCAAAAACATCGGTTGTATGTTTGTTAAGGCAACTTTCTTCGGAATTGCAAGCGAAAATCAATATCCTCGTTTTTGCTTCCACGTTGCTTATTATTGCAAAGGGTTTATTTGCTCATGTGAGGTTGGTTACCACTTATTGAATAGCATTTTTGTCAATTTTCGTACCGATAATATTTTCCTTGAAAATTTCTCTATCTTTTTTTTCTGATACTTTACTTGACCATATGTTTGATAAATTATTTTTTTTTTTCAGAATCCCTAATAAGTAGAAACAATTTGGAGGCATTTTTATTTGCTTTTGGCTTTTTCTGTTTGATAACTTGACAAACTTCCGTTTTGACTTGTAAATTTTACTTGTAGTATGTGCTGAAGTTCAAGTGAGTGTTTAGTGCTGAGTTGCCTACCGACTGGTTTTCTTTGTTCTTCCATTGACTTGACAATCATTAGTGACTTTAAAATATAAGCAGGGGTGAAATAAAAACATCTTCAACCAACTCGTTAGAGTACGTGCTGGCTTGAATTTTTAATTAAATAACATGACTGCTTAGTCTTGATAACCATATATCACTAGATGACGATCTAACTAATGCTCATTTTTGTGAAATTTAATTGCCCTAAATCTTTACATGTGTATGCAATTTGTTTCTATGGTCTTTTCTTGAACTTAACTCACTCGTGAGGTTAGGCTCTCTCTCTCTCTCTCTCTCTCTCTTGCCTTTTTAACTTTCACTTCTTATGGATCTCTTTCAGTGAAGGGATTAGGAGGGGATGGGTTTTTCCTACTCTTGCAGAACATTCCAGTGCTAAGGTAATTTCTTCTGGATTTCATTGGTCTTGGCATTTGACTTAACTTTTCGTTTGTAATCATGAACAAAACTGTTAATTTTTATGTTCTGTGCTTGTAAAATTAAATTGAAGTTTAAGGGAATTTCCATCTGTTTTACTTATGTTTCTCATATATCCTAATTCATCCGCCCCAGACTCCAGAGCTGATCTTAAATTCTTGATTAAAAGGCTAATTCTACCATAGAACAGGCTTTCAGTTTAATCCAAAATGGATGCTCGGCACCCCAAAAGACATGACCTAATATTTCCTTGATCTTTTAACAATCTAATACTCCTATGTACTGTAATATTTTCCTCTCCTTATGGTTGGGCCTAATCTAAATTGGGCCTTCGTGGTGAACTTCTGAACTAAACAAGGCCTTGGTTAACAGCCCAATATCTCTTCTTCGACATAACAATATAAACACATTCATTGACTGCCTTATTGATACTTACGTATGACGGAAACTGTTATTGTTTTTAATTACTGCTGCTTAAATTTTCCCTTAGTTGCACAGCTTGGTACAATCTCTATACACGCATGAGTGTTTCTTTTCAGCCGGGACTTAATTTACTTTCTACGCAATGTTGAGCTTAAATGAGCATAGCTTTTTCCAGGGAAACTTTTTCAACAAAGATCGTGGAATGAAGTTAGTTGGTCTATCACCATATTGGTTTGATGTTGCAGAAGGCCGTGCTGTTTATAACACAGTCGATATGCAGTCACTGTTTCTTTTGACTGGACCAAATGGTGGTGGTAAATCTAGTTTACTTCGATCGATATGTGCTGCTGCGTTACTTGGGATGTGTGGATTTATGGTACCTGCTGAGTCTGCTATCATCCCTCATTTTGATTCCATTGTCCTTCATATGAAATCTTATGATAGCCCCGCTGATGGAAAAAGTTCATTTCAGGTATTCTCTCATTCATGAACACTACTGGCCATAATATTCAACTATCTTCCTAAGAAAATATAGTGTGTAGAATAATGCAGTGGTCGTGACATCCCGTATTTTGAATATTCAGCGCCTCTATTGTAGAAATAGGGTTTTGCATATGCTGCATCAACTTTGAGTGAGATTTTTAAGAGAGTGATGTGTAGTAAAAAGTACAATAAATTGAAATTGGACACAAATAGTACGAGCGACCAACAATCTAACAAAAAACTTTTGAGTGAGTTTATGGGGAGTAATGGGTGGTAAAGAGTAGTAAAATTATAATTTAACTGAATAATAATATTATTCAATAAAGTTGTCCAAGTTTGAAAGAAAACAAAGTCATGAAAATTATGATACAATAAAGTTGTCCAAGTTTGAAAGAAAACAAAGTCATGAAAATTATGATTTAACTGAATAATAATATTATTCAATAAAATTGTCTAAGTTTGAAAGAAAACAAAGTCATGAACATCTTACTCAACAAAAAAACATGAATAGATCATATATCGGAACGATGACTTCAATTCGACAACACAACAAAAGACCATGATCAACACTTTTAAGGTAGCGGAGTTGACACTTTTAAGTCACTATTTGACGCTTATAAGTTGGAGTCACCCATTGTCGATACTTACAACGCTTGGATTGGCCCACAATTGAAAATTCATACCTCTTAGGTTTCAATTCAAAATAGGGTAGTGGTCGATTCTTCCTCCTAATGTGTAAACTTTTAGATGTTGACCAACCCCTTAAAGAGGTCGACACCTTGATTTCTTTGGTTTTGACACAAGAGTTTGAAGTAACGATCAACATCTAGAGTGATCGACGGTTGGGGCATTTTTCAGTGACGAAAAGTTGCAAAAATCACCTCTTTGCCATTTCTCCCCTCAAATTGGTGATTCAATTCGACACTCTCCAAATACACCAGTATATCCAGAAAATATCCAAGTGATTGGAGATTCTTTGCTCGAATCCAAATCCAAATCCAAATCCAAGTCCAAACCACAAACCCAAAAATGAAGAGCTCAAAACAACTTGCCTTTGAATTGTCTTCACCATCCAAATCCAAACTACAACCCTTACTTAAAACCCCAAAATAAAGAGCTCAAAATAACTTGCCTTTGAATTGTTTTCATCGAATTGAACTTTTTATGACACTGTTATGGATCCTATGCATTGTCAATCAATTAATCTTCAATTCTTGTAATCGTACTTGCTGAATAGTATATGTCATTCTCATCCTAATTATCATATTGATTTAATCCAGGTAGAAATGTCCGAGATGCGGTCCATCGTTGTTGGAGCCACTGAAAGAAGTCTTGTGCTCATAGATGAAATTTGTCGCGGAACAGAAACAGCTAAAGGAACTTGCATTGCTGGTAGCATTATCGAAAGTTTCGATAAAGTAGGTTGCCTTGGTATCGTATCCACTCACTTGCATGGAATTTTTAGTTTGCCTCTAAATACCAGCAGGGTTATCTATAAAGCAATGGGAACAGTGTGTAATAATGGACTTACAAACCCAACTTGGAAGCTAATAGATGGAATTTGTAGAGAAAGCCTTGCATTTGAAACGGCAAAGAAGGAAGGTGTTCCCGAATCAATAATTCATCGGGCGGAAGAATTGTATTCTTTGTTTTATTCGAATGAAGTGATAGTTGGAAGAGATGAGATTAACTTACACCTTTGTTCAAGTGTTAATGGTTCCAATGATCATCCGGTACGTAGTGTGAATGCAGAAGCCGACACCCACTCTACAAAATTACCCTTTAAAATCTTGTACAAGGAAGTGGAGCAATCAATCATTTCTACATGCCACAAGAAGCTTACAGAGCTAACAACCGAGAAAAATACATTATTATTACCAGAAATACGTTGTGTTCTGATTTCACTGGGAGAAAGACCGCCTCCATCAACAGTAGGTGCTTCAAGCGTTTATGTGATGATCAGGCCTGATAACAAACTTTATGTTGGACAGGTATTTGATTTACCGCTTAATTATTTCGCTAATCCAACATGAAAAAATATTCAATATGCGCAAATTTCTTAAGATCCCTGTGAGGGAATCTTTTTTCGTCACGAGATTTTGTATGTTCCTTTCTTAATAAACTTTGTTCAATTTCTTATCAAGGATAATAAAGTGGTCACATATTATTGCTGCTGTCCTGTTAAATTAAAGTGACAATAATCAATCTTTATATGGATTTGTGGAGCTAAATCATTGTTCTTATGTTATGGGCTCCAGTCAGATGATCTTGAAGGTCGTGTTCGTGCACATCGCTCGAAAGAGGGAATGGAGACTGCCTCTTTTCTTTATTTTCTTGTTCCAGGAAAGAGTTTGGCTTGCCAGTTGGAGACACTGCTCATCAACCAACTTCCTAATCTAGGCTTTCAACTTACCAACACGGCGGATGGAAAGCACAGAAATTTCGGTACATCAAATCTCTCTCTAGAAACCACGTCTATTTTTTAACGATTAGACTGTTTTCTTCTCCTCATTTTATGCAATCCCTGTCGAAAAAAAATGAAATTTCTCGGTTTTTGTCGAGGGGAAGTAATGATGTGTTTAATGTTCATCGTATATGATAGCTAGCCCGGGTAGGCATATTTCCTTAGTGCACTTTGAGAGGAAACTAGCCTCTCAACCCAATCAAATTGGGTTGAATTTTTGTTGGGTGGGAGGTGTTTTTGAAGCCAGTGGTTGCAAATACAATGTCTTTGGTCATACAAATTTTATTTCAAAAATATTTTCAATTTTTATTTTTTGTAATTTTTCAGTAAAATATCATTTTTCACACTTTCAAAGCCATCATCTTCATTTAATAAGATGGCTTGCCATATAAGGTGGACTACTCCACCAATAAAAAAAACTAGCTGTTGATTATATCATTTAAACCTTGTTACAAATTGATTATTTTACCCAAATACTGCACAAAGTCATATGCAGTAGTCTAAAACACTATCTGTGTTTGGATACGATATTAAATAATAGCTGGGTTACCGGGCGTTATGAACATAGTACAAGGTTTTAGTTCCGATCGATGCAGTTGTCATGGTATTATGATGTCAATTACCAGGTATAGGTGTTGCCTCGATGGAAGAATAATATTTATCATAGAAGAATTGAATTTGAAGCGTTCGTAACCTTTTGTTTGGAATGATATTTTCTTCATTTTATCGGTTTTGCTCTTTTTTTTCGTCTTTGATTATGAAATGGATCATTAGTTCATCACTTGTCGAAAATTGAGAATTTTAGGTGGAAAACAAGATCATAAGAAATCCCAAGAACCAAGTCCAGAAAGATATAAGCATGGACACAATCTTATATCGAAAACATTCCTTAGGAAGAGGTTACTTTTTACCCACAAATGAATCTAGAAGTTAACTCAAACAACTTCTACTTTTTTTCTCCACAGAAGTTCTCTAAATTATAGAGAAAAATAACTCAAACAGATGAACTAGAAGTAAATTTAGAGGGTCAAAATCGGATAAAAATCATAAACCGGATCATAATCGACAGTTTAAATTCGGTCTTGGTTCTAATTTTTAAAAAATCGTGATTTATAGACTAGTGTCGGTTTTTGTAGTAAAAAAATGTAAAACCGAAACCAAGACTGTAGATAAAAAAAGCTTAAAATTAAGTAAAATCTAATTCAAACTTAATAAAATAAAATAAAATTGAGTTAAAATCAAAACGAAATTAAAATTGTTAGTTCAGTACCAGTTTCAAAAATTTAAAATCTTGAGTTGTAATTTCAGTTAGAGAAAAAAATCCAGTCGTGACCAATGTTAGAAGTTATTTCTCCCATGCCATCAGCCAGTTGGCAAGCATCACCATAGTTTGGTGATTACGTGGGTCCCATAAGTGATGGTACCTCGTCACAAAGAGAGACACCACGTAATGGGTTCCTATGTTTTTGTTTTGCAAAAGGGAATATCTGGGACTTCTCAACCGAGGGAAAGACAGCCTCGTTTCAAACCGAGCCTGCTACCTTTTAACTTAACAAAATCAGAAGAATGCTAACCAAGACTACCCTTTTTTCTTAAGGTCATTAGGAACACACGTGCCCAATCACTTAGTTGGAAACCAAGGCTGTCTATAGCAAGGGTCCAATGGGACGAGGTTATGCCACAATTTTGTCGCATAAAATTTGCAAATGATAACAGCGATTAATTGTTTTTCATGTAATATATAATTCAAATGTTATCAGGGTTGCAAACACTGGTAATTCTGCCTTGTGTAGGGAATCTTGAATTCCAACAATGGCGGCCAGGGAAGTGTGAGAACACAAGGATTGGACCCTAAAGATCTGATGGTGTAGGGGTCAGTTTACACTTCCTCATCCAACCAATTTATGATTCAATCCTAACACTAATCCAAAATAGGCAAAATCACAAAGTTTTCAAGCCAAATCATGTCCTGTTACCTCAACCTTTCATGAGATAATCTGTGTGTGTGTATGTGAGCGGATGGTGAGGGAGATTATAAAATTTAAAAATGTGATTGCACATATCTTGTGAAGTGAAGACATAAATGCTGTACAAATTTTATACCATAGTGGAATCTAAAAGTGTAAATGAAGATTAGAAACCATTGTTTCCAGCTCCAAATCAAGATATTTCACTGAAAATGTTATCAATTTATGGTGATCAAAATAGGGTGTTACCTACTTGCAAGCGGAGAGACATCTTTGCTTACTTCCAGCTTTTCATTTTCTGTTGTGGCAGCAAACTTACTCCATCAAAAAGGCCACACTATAATAACAAAGTAGTACCAAACTGTTCCAGGATTTCAAGCTTTGGGAACTCTTGGTGGAGAGGCAGCCCAAAACTGTTTCAAAAGGCATAATTTTATCTCACAGCTTTATCAGTCTGCTACAGTAATCAGAAAAAAAAAATATATATCATTCAATAATTTCCAGAACAAGTGCTACATAGGGTTGAAAGACACCCAAAAGAAGCAAGAATAGCCACGCTTTATGAATCTGTTTCCCAACTTGGACACTAATTTTAGGTGCAAATGTAAGAGAAATCAGGTATGAACATTTCCGGATCATTATAGCCAAAAGCTCCATCTAATATGTGTAACATTACTCTTTTGTTCGTGCTGTACACCAAAATAGACTACATTTTTATAATACATGGCTACCCATACACTTCTGCACCAGTCAAGGATATTAATCTCATATACCAAGTTCTCTTGTTAATCAACTTTCATTATAATACAGAGATGGAAGTATCATGCATGTTTTTGGAAATACTAAAAATAAAAAGCATCGCTGTATTACAATTAAAAAAAAGAACATTTAGGAGACTTCACATAGCAAAGGTAGACAAATCGAATATAGAAAAGCTTCTCGCACTCGCATACCGACATGCAATTGATACAATTTAACAAAAAAATGATAAAGCATAGAGATCATTGAAAAAATGCATTACTGCAGCTACCATGTAGAAAATAAATGACTGTCTATGTTCGATTTGTTGAAAGTACCATTGTCAACAATGCAATTGTTGATTACCTGAACCAGTATTTTTTGGTAGTCATTGCTGCAAAGATTCAAAACTTTAGTAGTATATTCAAAACTATTCAGTTGCAGATGGCAAGTTTTCCATCACATTCATCAGCAACGCCATAGTCCATGCTGAGCTCTCTCATCGGCGGTATGTTTTCCATTGCAAATACCTTAATGTGTGGGAACATTAAATTGTTATGATCATATAACACAAACTGTGCCATAACATTTGGAGTTGCGCTTTGGCTCAAATAACAGGCCACATTTCTCATTTTCGACACATCCACTGCAAAATCCAATGGAGGAACTGATGGGTATGAGGGTCGAACATAATTGGAATCATATTGAGATATATCACCCCATTCTGCCCATCGATCTGGAAAGCGACTCGGATAAAGTAAAGTATCGCCATTCATAGAAACAACTTGGGCTTGATCCCTGGTGAGGAAAACTCCTGTATATTCACATATAAAAGCACCGGCAAGTATCACATCCAATGACCTCACACCCCACCCGGTTTCCTTTGATCTGAAAACTTCCAGTCTGTGCTTCAACCCTCTTTGAGTAGCACGATTTCGGCATTGTGGGGGACACATGCAATGCGTCCCGCATTCAAAAATTACAGGCTTCCCTCTTAGCAGTAGCCCGTTTTGATCGTAAGCAAGCTCTCCACCATTTTTAAGAGCGCAAAAGCAATCATTCCCACACCCCGAAACACAGGCACATCCAGTGGCACTTCCGGATTGGTGAAATGCAAACGGCGGAAACAAAGGCTTAACCGTATATTCAAAACATAGTGGATGCTGATCATTGTCAATGTCATTGAAAAGGAGAATCGGGACGCTCTCTTTCTTCATGGAAATATCCAGGCTGAGATAACCAGAGGGTCTTATAGACAATGGTTTATTTCTAAGAGTCTCAGCAAACCTCAAAATGGAGCTACCCATCTCAGCTTGCCCATCAATACGCAAAAGCTTGAACTTGAAAACGCCAAATCCAGACTTCCCCACGTCAAACCAACAATCTACAATTTTATATAAGCCGTCATAAACATATACCTTAGTTGTTATACTGCCCTCGTACTTGATCCCTCGAATAACTCTCACTTCAATCCCATAATACATACTTCTTTCCAGAGCCAGATTTCCACCCTCTAGCTTCTGGTTCGCGCATTGTCTTGACAACTTATCTTGCCCTCCGTGACCAGTGTAAATTATCATGTCTCCAGCATCCTCGTCGTCCTCGTATCCACCAGAAACGATCACGCTTGTGGCAATTGGCTCACCATTTGAGCTATGGCTTGCTGGGACGTAGTCGATTCCAGCTTGAGGCTGACCATGCAAACCAACTACACATAACTCCATCCTGAACAGGAACAAATCTCCAATGTAGACTCCGGGGATTGAGCCCACAATTCTTTTATCACGATTCAGCCACAGGCCTCGATTCCTCATCATGGAAGAGGCTCTCAAATCACATCGCGCACGTCTGATCCCAGGTTCCTTGCATTTCTCATCCTCCGCCATTGATAAAATGCGCAGTGAATCATAAAGCATCCGCGTCCGTCTCACTACATCACGAAAGTACCTCTGATCCTCTGCTCCGAGATCTGTGACCCTCACAAGCTCAGCGGACCTTTGATTAAAATGCCTCTTAGAGACGGGCAGGGAGGAGACTTGGTTTTCCTGAGGAACCGGGACAATTGCTCGAGAATCGGGGTCCAAAACCTCGAGATTTCCGTATTTCTGCAATCCCTTGGCGAACGCGGACCTAAAAAGCTCAGATATTCGATAGAACTCAGAGTATACGTTTTCTTGACCAGAAGGTGTGTCTGCAGGAAGAGAAATGGAGAAGTCCTTCGCTTCAGAGAAAGAAGATGTACGGCTCAGATCGGAACCAGAGTAGTTGGAATAAGCAGGGCTGGGAAAGAAGTCCTCCAGTGGATCCCCAGCTATTTCCAGTTCCATAGTCGGAGAAATTTGGTCAAAGGGCTCGAGTTTGGGCTCGATTTTGGGAGTTTTCAAGCTGAAACTGCAGTTGTTCGTCGATGGTGCGTGAGTAGGGTAAATAGATGAATCAATGGGAGTGGGCATGGTTTCGGATCGAGAAGTGGAGGAAAGAGAGGAAGAAACGGCACCGGCAGCGGAGACGGAGGGGCCGGGGAGGAGATTGAGGTCTTGAAAGGGGACTAGAGATCCCATTGTCTTACAACTCAAGAGATGAAAGGATTTCAGCGCAGAGAGGGAGTGAAAGTGCGACTAAGAAGCTTTGCAAGATTCTATTACGGGTTCTAGCGGGAGAAGAAGGTGAGAAATCGCCGCTCTGCCATGGCGGATGGAGAGGACAACGAAGGAGAACCGAAATGGAAATTTTCGGGCAGCGGGTAAGCTGTAATGATTTTCTTCTCGGTCTCCGTTCTTTCTATAATCTTAGACAAAACTACCCTTTTCTAATAATTTTATTTATTTATTTATTTTAATTTTTTTAATAATACGTCATTCTATTACATTTTTATTTGACCAATTCTTTTTTTTTAAACTAATAATTTAGGTACATAATAATATTATTAATATTATATTAAATATAACAAAAAAAACTTTAGACAAATTATCAATGTGTATCGCTAGTCAATCCTCTTCATTTATATTATTTAAAATTAAATATTTAACTCCAATGTGATATGCTCACTAAATCAAGTTTTAACTTGAAAATCAAAAAAATTTCCAAAATTAAACCTAGAAGATGCGACTAACCAACAATAAAGATTAGAGCTGATGAAGACTCACATCTCTAGCCTCCTGAGTCACCGTGACTTACATCTTTACATGCTGTCAAGCCGGGGTATGAGGGCCATGAGGGCGAGATATTTCGCCTTTTTGGTATCAAGATCAGGGCTGATGAGGGTTTCCGAGCAATAAAGGCAATAAATATGCATTAAAAAATTTGAGTTTTGTTTGAAATTCCAAGTTAAAATACCCGAACGTTTAGAGTGTTCAATAAAATTAATTATATATACAATAAAATATCGAGGTAGCGTAGTAGACACATAGCGTTAATTTATATATTTAATTACATCTTATATTGGCTCACATTAATCGATAGCTTAAAATATAAGCATTCTAATTTGTAGATTACCTAATTTTGCAAATTGAATCTAAAATTCAATTATAAATTGATTACTTATTGACTTATTGATTTATCATAAGGTTATTATTTTTTATTTTAAATTTATTGTAACCCATTGTTCTAAAATCTAAATGAGCGTGACTTAGATTCATCAACTTAGCCGTGAACGCGGCGTTGCAAACGATGGGTCCGAAACTAAAAATCTTGGCCAATAAGAAAGCAACATCTCTAAAATTAAACCATTCTCTTTTTAAAACTACTACGCGGACAGATACCGGTCGGTTTTATCTCGAAATAGAATCGAAACTAGAACTCACGGTTTCAGATTTTTGGAACTGGCACCGGAACCAATAGTTTCTGGTTTTGTACCGGTTTGAACCCGATTTTATTTTATATTTAAGAAAAAATAAAATATAAAAGTCAAATATTTTTTTATTATATTTAGGTCGAGTTTGAAGTAATTAGACGAGTTTATAACTAATTTTAAGATTTTATTAGGGTTTGGGTCGAGTTTTACTCGATTTTATGATTTTTTTTACTCACAGTCTCGATTCTGATTTCACAATTTTTTATTCATAAATCACCGATACCAACACCTACAATTTCGATCTAATTTATGATTGTGATCTGACTCCTAAACCTACAACCCCTGGACTCACCCAAAATAGAGGCGGTAAGATATTTTAAAAGATGAGCCCAGATTCTTATTTTAATAATTTAAAATAAAGTTAAATTATAGTTATAAGATAATGATAAAAAATAAAAATATCTTATTATAAAATAAAGTCGGTAATTTAATTTTTTTATATTTTAATTTTGATGTTAATTTCACATTCTAACTTTTTATTATAAAATGTAATTTATTAATCTATAATTTTTTAATTAAATTTTTAATCATACAATAAAAATAAAATATATTACTATTTTATGTTATTTTAATTTAATTGTGAAATTATAAGATTTTTATTTTCTTAAACTTTCAAATGTCTTTTTATTCAAATATATTTATTATCATCATAAAATAAAGCTTTTTATCTTGTACCAAAAAGACGAAATCTCTCGTCCTCAGGGCCCCCATACCTCGGCCTGACAGTTTGTGAGAGAGTTAATCACAGTGATTCAGCGGCCCAGAGATGAGAGACTTTCACCTGATGTCCCAAGGAGCTACCCCAACATTAGGGGTAACAACTCTCACATTAGGACAGCGCATGATTCGAACCTAGGCGAGTACCCAGTTTGTCAACTCTGAACCAACTGAGATATGTCTGTGCGGGCATAAAGCTTTTTATCTTTATCACTATGAATTGTCACGTCTTACTATGTAACTACCCTAATATATGATATTTCCAAGTGGAGAAATAAGACAACTGTTTAGTAATTTAGTAATTTTTTATTTTTTATAATATTTTCCTATTTTGAGTTCTAATATGAAATTTATTGTCGATTTACGTAATTACTTAAAAAATAAAAAATTCAAGTTCCGAAAAATAATATTTTCTACCAAAATAAAAAAAAGCTATTCAAAAACGGCTGAAACGTTTTGTAATTCGAGAACCAGTTTAACTAAATTCAAATTTTGAAAAGTTCGCGACTAAGACCCGAACAAATTCCTTAGGACTGTTGTAACTCGCATGATATAAAAAAAACACTTTTTTTCGGGTCCATAATAAAAAATAATCTTAATTAATTCGTAAAATGAACTGTAAATTAATAAATATACTACTTACTCACATATTTATTGAATTAAAATGTGACGAAAATCATCGATTTAAAATGTGTTTTTATTACATCTAACCACTGAAGATCATCCTCCAAATTAATTGAAAAACATAGAACTTTTACTTATTGCCGACAAAGGAAACAAAAACATGAACAAAAACAATCTCTTCAGCGGCTCGAAACCGTAGCTTTGCCGCTCATCACTTATCGTCGTTCATTCCAAGCTTGTTCTTCACGGTGTCCACTGCACCTTGCGCCATGTGCAGCACCTGCTCTCCGGTCTGCAACGCGTGGCGAAAAATTCATGAAATATTGACAAATTATCGATGATTTGATCGTTTATATTCATTATCTTAACATTCACTCTCACGTGTAAGTTATTTTTGGTAATTTTTTTACTAGGGTTTCTGTCATTGATGATGATCGAACTTGGGAACTCTCTTTCTGATAATTTAATTAATTATTTTTATTTTTTTTAAATACGGCAAAATATTGTCGAGAATAATGACCTAAAACCATAATATAAACCTAACCTGCTGGAGGAAACCAGGACTTCCACCATCTTTTGCAAGCTGATTCAGCTCGTTATTGTTACCGGATCGATTTGCTTGCTGATTCCACTCATTATTGTTCATATTACCAGTCTGAGTCCCTTGCTGGCTCCATTCATTGTTATGAAAATTAGCATTTTGATTCCCTTGCTGATTCCACTCGTTACCAGCCGTTCGATTCCCTTGCCGGTCCCGCTCATTGCCGCCGGTCTCAATTCCGGCACAAGACCTATCCCGGTCCGAATCTTTTCCGGGCTGAAACCATTCTTCTTCCTGATCAACCTGCACGTTAAAGATAAAAAACCCTAGCTTTTTATCAGTGTTCTATGGATTAAATCGATCGATCTAATGCAGTGATTGTTTCTTGCCTGGTCGTATGATTGGCCTGGCTTGTACGATTGCTGGTGGCTCGACATAATTTCGGGAGAAACTAGAGTAGACAATCTTAACTAAGTTGCTCTTGTTTTACGTTGTAGATGTTGGATTTGTCAACGTGTATTTATAGGGTTTTGATCGAGATGGGTTCGGCGCCATAGCCAGCATCTTAGGGTTTTAAAGAGTCCACTTGTCAGGTGATCTTTAAGGAGAAGACCGCGTATTTCTGCCTCAAAAACTGGACATTTGACTGAACGAAATCGGAGGAAAATGGATGCCCACCTCGTGCAAAATATGTAAGAATAACATATAACATTTTTTAATAGGGTAAAAAATTCAAAAAACCCTAAATTATTAAGAAATAGATAAAAAAAATCACGAGTAATGTTAGGTTTACTTTCTTAGCGTATCATTTTATTTTATTCTTTGACGTATGATTTATGTAAAATGAATTTAATGTAGTATAATTAAAATAATTATTTATGATATTTATTATAAGAATTTGAACTCGACACGTCGTAAGATACAATAAAAACGTATGCTAAAGATATGCTAGGTTCGAGTTGAGTTTTGATAGATGGGTCGAGTTTTTCAAAGTTAGATCCGAACTCGATCCGATCTAAATTCGACCCAAAATTTTGAGTTGGTTTCAATTCGAGTTTATATTCAGTTTCATAAAATTCAATTATTTTACGATAAAACCAATACAAATTCAATTATTTCTTCACAAATTTAAGTTTTATTGGTTAACCGACCTGATCTGATGGGTTGGTTATTGTAGAATTGAATATGAATTCAATCTTATTATATACTAGATCCGACCCTAATCCGACCAAAAATTTTGAGTTGATTTGGGTTTGAATTCATATTCATTTTTTAAAGTTAAAAATTGATCTAATATGATCAGATAATTCATTTTAGTCTAATTGTCAGATCGATCCAATCAAATTGTCACCCTTACGTTGCATAATTCATTTTTGGCACGTCAAAATCATCATAGCAACCTAAATGCTCGCCCATGAACATGCCCTCTTAGCCATATTCTTTCATACAATTTGCTAAACAAGTCTCATCATCATAGTTTCGTATACATAACACGATTCATCCATGAGATTATAATTTGGTGAGAAACGAGTAAATAAAAAGTTACATACATTTTAAGGGAAAACAACACAGCATAAACCGTATACATCGATAACATATACATCGATAACATCATGACATATACATCGATAACATACATTGCAAGCAACACAACATACCCACAAACAACATCATCACTCATATCTATACGAGAATAAACCGTATCTTCGATCAATGTTATTTTATTTATATCGATATATCTCATCATATTATATATATTTTTGAATAGTTTATTTAGGCTTTGTACGTGATCCATCTATTAGCTTGACAGGAGTTGATAATTTAAAATGACCGGCAGAAGAACAAATTTAAAAAACTAACGATCAAATCAAATAGACATAGCTTAATCTTAAAATTTGGAGGATTAATCCCATTATTTCAAATCTTAATATTTAAAAAATAACGTAAATTCATGAATTTGGGAGGCTAAATTTGTCCACTAGAGCATGAAAGTGGTGGAGGACATGCATGGTTGTTTCTCGTTAGTGCAACCGCCTACCGGAACGGGACTCTGTAAATACGATAGGTGAGCAGGGGTATTTACGGGATATTAATTTTAACGTCTCCACGTCGTTCTGAGCTTGACAAACACCACAAAACGGTAAGGCAGGGGAGATGAAGGGAGAGAGAGAGAGAGAAGCGCCATCGTCGGAGAGGATTTCTCTGTGCATTCTCGAAGAAGGCCGTTGTTTGAGCACCTTACCCATGCTTCAGCCCCTGTAACCAACCATTGTTCATTCTTCAGGCCCTGTAACCAACCATTGTTTGTTCTTCATCTCCTCTCAATTGCACTTTAAATCCCCGCCATTTTGTTTGAGAGGGTCCCTTTGGTTGGTAGTTGGAAACTCGGTGTTGGCTCGACTCTTTGGCCTGAAGTATAAATATATTTTGTCTTTCGTTTTGATTTTTTTTCTCTTGAATGAAGCCGTGCTTTGATCCACATTTGCCGCCTATCGGTCTTCTAGGAGACTAGGGTTCTTTGTTTCGACCTCGGATCTGAAGCTCGTCAAATATATATCAACCATGGTACTGATTTCCGATCACAATGTCGGGTTTTTTCGTTTTGATGTTATGTTTGTTTCTCATTTCTTTTTTATTAACATTGAACTACTTTGTTGAGTACATTGTGAATTGTTTTCATATTTCATTGTGTACATTGAAAACTAGTGAGCTTGTTCTCTGGAAGTGGATTTTCTGTCTTTCCGATTAGGATTAGGAGTACAGGACATTCTCTGCATTTTTATTCTTGATATGCTCCTGTGAACCCTAATATATTCTGTTGATTTATTATGGCTTCATTGTTACCTAGGCTGGTCAAGTCAATCATGTTGTTGGCTCTCTTGTATGGGTTGAGGATCCTGAGGTGGCGTGGATTGATGGGGAAATTGTAGAAGTTAATGGAGAAGACATCAAAATTAGCTGCGCATCAGGAAAAGTTGTAAGTCCTTGAAAAGTTCATGTAGTTGTGTTTTTTCATGATTTAGTTTGGTACCTTTGGTTGTAGATTGAGGCAAAAGCATCCAATATCTATCCAATGGATCCAGAATTCCCTTCATGTGGCGTAGATGATATGACAAAATTGGCTTATCTGCACGAGCCAGGGCTTTTACAAAATTTAAAGTCGCGCTATGACATAAATGAAATATATGTGAGTTTTAGGAAGAAATTTGCCTTCTAGTTGAGACCATGTTACTTTTTGTTCATCACTTATAGTTGATATTGTGCTTCTAGTATATCCATTAAAAATATATTTGGTAGTTTGGAAATCAAACCACTAAACATTTTTGCAGACTTACACCTTGAACATATTGATCGCTGTTAATCCTTTTAGGAAGCTACCTCATTTATACAACAATCACATGATGGAACAGTATAAAGGGGCAGCTCTTGGAGAGCTAAGCTCACATCCTTTTGCTATTGCTGATTATGCGTACAGGTAATCATTAACTCTGCTGTTAGCTTCAATCGTGAATGTTTTAGAACATGTTGCAGTTAAAACTTGATAAAGAGAATAAAAAATACAGATTGATGATCAATGAAGGCACAAGTCAGTCAATTTTGGTCAGTGGGGAGAGTGGAGCTGGTAAGACAGAGAGTACGAAAATGCTTATGCATTATCTTGCATTTATGGGAGGGAGAGCAGGAGGAAAAAGTGCAACTGAAGGGCGATCGGTTGAGCAACAAGTATTAGAGGTGGTTGATTGATAACTTTATGTTTTCTTGTGCCTACTCTTTATAAGTTGCAGCTTTCAATACTACTTATCTTTCCCTGTACTCAAATCAATGAAATATTCTACTATGTTTCTTCTTTCCTTTTGCAGTCAAATCCTGTTTTGGAAGCATTTGGTAATGCAAAGACAGTTAGAAACAATAATTCAAGGTGGGATGTTAGTTTCTCTGTCTGCTTTTGCTTTACATCTATGATTGACATAATAATATGATCGTGCTTTATGAATGACGAGGTTAATGTGATATTTTTTAGTGCAGTCGTTTTGGTAAATTCGTGGAAATTCAGTTTGATAAAAGAGGAAGAATATCAGGAGCTGCCATAAGAACTTATTTGCTAGAAAGATCGCGCGTTTGCCAAGTTTCAGATCCAGAGTGGAATTATCGTTGCTTTTATATGCTTTGTGCAGCGCCAAAAGAGGTAAATCTGCATTTAGATTGTCCAAACTTTCTCCTTCATTAAATGGGAGTACATGCCTTAATATAGTTGTACAAAAGAATGCAAGTCATATGGAAGATGTTGATACAAGCCTCAGATTATATTGATTTTTAGTTAATTTTGATCCAAAAGAGATACTTTTGTTATTGCAGCAATGCTGGCTAATAACATTCCTCCTCCAGTAGTTATCATACTCTTTTTTATTGTTTGATGTTGGATGCTTTTTTGAATGGTTTATTCTTCCTCCATCGTTATTAACTTTATAGTAACTCTCAATTATTTGTTCTCAGGATATTGAAAGATACAAACTTGGGAATCCAAAAACATTTCATTACCTTAATCAAACTAATTGCTACAATCTAGATGGTGTTGATGATTCTAATGAATACCTGGTCACCAGGAATGCCATGGACGTCGTTGGAATAAATTCAGATGAGCAGGTATATATTTGGCTGANCGAAAAAGGAAAGGGCTTCTAGGTGTCTTTTTACTGTTTTTTTTTTGTTTTTTTCTATGTATTTTTTCGTTACTTACAAACAAAAAATCATACTTAGTGAAGTGGTGCTAATATTAAGCTTGTGTAGGTTTAGTTGTACCCATTTCACTCTAAATAGCAAACTGTTGATCTTCCAACAACTCCATTTTGATTCTCCTATAAAAATGGAGGGACTTCATTCAACATTTGATATCCTCTCGGTTCCGAAAAATCACCCATCTCAACAATGTTCAACCCACGATCAGCTCCGTTCTTCCTAGCAATGGCCCTCGTATCCGTGCATTTGGCCACCGTCGGGGCCGTAACAAGCCCCGAGCACGAGCCAGTTCTTGAACTCTACATGCACGACATTCTCGGGGGTAGCAGCCCCACGGCTCGGCCAATCACTGGCTTGCTAGGTAACATATACAGTGGCCAAGTACCCTTTGCGAGGCCCATCGGCTTCATTCCTCCACAAGGAGGCGTAGCCATCCCGAATGCCAACGGTGCCATTCCCTCCGTCAATGGAGTCACCGGTATCCCCCTTGGAACGGGCTTGGCCGGTACGAATTTCGTGGGCAATCAAAACGGGCATCAGAATCTAAACGCCGGTAATTTTCAGACCCAACTGGGTCCTGATGGTTTGGGGCTCGGGTTCGGAACGATCACCGTTATAGACGATGTTTTAACCACCTCTCCGGAGTTAGGTTCACAAACGATCGGGAAGGCACAGGGAGTCTATGTGGCCAGCTCGGGAGACAGTTCGACCCAGATGATGGCTTTTACGGCCATGGTCGAAGGTGGGGAGTACGGTGACAGCTTAAACTTCTACGGCATATATAGGATCGGGAGCACCATGTCCCATTTGTCCGTGACGGGTGGGACCGGGAAATTCAAGCACGCTAACGGGTTTGCTGAAGTGAGGTCTCTCATTCCGTCCGGTCAAAGCGTCATAGATGGTGCAGAAACGTTGCTGCGGATCACCGTTCATTTAAGCTACTGATCAGAAGAACTAAAAATTGTTGTCCTTATTTTCTGTCAAAGATTGCAGCTCATTTCCAATATCATGTCCTCAATTTGGTCTGAATTTTAGAGACTACCTTAAAATTCAGCATCAGGAAGGAAAGAGGTTCCGTTTATCTCCGATGTCGATTGAGGACTACATCGACCGGTTAACCTTCGCCGTAACCTGGTAGCATCCCGTAAAATCAATTAATGTCGAAACTTATGTACATTTGTTTCATTTTTGAAAAAAAAAAAACTTTAAAAAGTTATAGATGACAACAATACCAGATTTAGAGGAGGCTTAATCGCCGACACCTGCGACATGTTTAGCAGAAATTCGAGAATCTTTCACGGGTTTAATACAAAATTACAGATCAAAATGAAAATTTTATCACCCCATCTCACCAGCAATTCCAAATACAGATAAAGCCGAGGCCGTTGCTTCGAATGTACGATTTTGATCAACGGCAACAAAAGCAGTGATGAGGGCCGTGACCGAACATCCCGTTGCAGTAATCTTCTGCAACATTGGAACTCCATTTCGAGCACCCTCGACTTGTTTCCCATTCGTAACGATATCTATGGCTCCTGTAACGGCCATTACTGCGCCACTTGGTCGGGCCATCGACTTTGCTGCTTTGCTGCTTCAATGGAATCCATTGACAAAATTAGTGATTAGAAGTTAACCATTTGTTCATATGAGAATATGAACAAGAACTTGAAAGTTCTACAACAGAAGTTAGAAACAATGATTTCGGAGAAGTATATGATCCGTTCATGGGGTGAATGCCTTGATCATTCGCGATTCGAGGCAATTTACGGGGAAATAAAAAGAGGTTATGTCGGATCAGTTCGAGCTGCAGAGGAAAATGTAAAACTGGAATAAGCTTCATGGTTTGATCAGTTCAACAGCTGAATGCTATAATGGAGTTATTATCGATCATATAGATCAATAAGAGAGCTAATGCAGACATACAGGATGAAATTAGAAGAAATTATGACAATTATCGATGATCACCTGAGCAGATCCAACAGAACCATTGTTGAGCGCAATAATCTCGGACCCACTTCCTTTGATTGCCGTAGGTTTGAGATTCACAAGCTCCGAACAAGCGTTTAACCGGGAAGTAGAAGCTCCGGCCTCAGACGGGAGCTTGGCAGCGACTTTCATGGCGGGTAACCAGTTAGGGGAAAGTGTACCCATGTTGATGCGTAGAGCTCGGGCTTGAGGTGTGAAATCCGGGATCTCTTCAACGGCGTGGATCATCGCCGGCGAAGCTCCGGCGGCCAAGAGGGTATTGGCCATCAAATCCATGGATGCAAAATTGGTTATGCATTGGATGAGTGGCGATTCTCATCGCACTGATGCGAGGATGGTCCAGGATAGCTCTCCCTATGGATACTGGCTTGTTTCCTCTTCTTCTGCAACTCCATCGTCTCCTTCCATGGTCTCTCTCTCTCTCTCTCTCTCTCGCTCTCTCTCTCGAAGCCGATGTAAACAATGTGGGTCATGGTGTATTGAAAAGACAAGTGGGCTGGACCGAAAAAAGACACACAGAATGAACTCGCTCAACCCGGCTCTTGCTCGTTTTTCATCGACTACAAAGAAAGGATACCCTGTATCTATTCGAAGTCCGAAGATTTCAGCACATTAACCTCCATTGTTAACCTCCATTCTTAAGAAGACGCGATGAGTTAAAGCAAGGGAATGAAAATCTAGCTTCGTGCAGTTGATTTGATCGCGAAATTCTCCGCTGAAAATGCAAAAGCAATACCCATCATCGTCTTCTTTCATCCTCTCAGCATCTTCATCACTCAAAGATTCCAAAACCACTATTTCTCTCCTCTTCGCCGCTTTTCTCTCTTCTCTCCTCTTCTTCTCAATCTCCTCCTCTTTCTCTTCCCGTAGATTCTCTTCATCTTCTTCTTTACATACTCAGCCTGACCCATTTCTATTTCCTACTCGCACCATTTTCTTCGACGGCAATTCATCTTCAGATCCCCCGCCTCCCTCGATTGCCTACTTTATATCCGGATCCAGCGGCGATTTGCGAAAGGTTCTTCGACTCCTCTTTGCCGTTTACCATCCTGGAAATTACTACCTTCTACACCTCGATTTGGCCGCTCCACAGGCCGACCGCGATGCACTGGCGCTCTCAGTAGAATCAATTCCCATTTTCAAAGCTGCCCAAAATGTTCATGTTGTCGGTAAGGCCGATTTCGTTTACTCCGAAGGTTCGTCTTCTGTATCGTCGACGCTTCATGGTGCTTCAATACTTCTCCGTTTATCTGCGAATTGGGATTGGTTCCTCGGTCTCAAAGCTGATTACTACCCACTCGTAACGCAAGACGGTAAATCGTGTTACAAAATTTTGGGGGTTTGTTTGATTATTAATGATTTAGGAAATTTCCTTTTTTCTGAAAGTTTCTTATATTGGTTTCTATGGGTTACTTAGATCTTCTCCATATCTTGTCATTTCTGCCCAAAGATCTGAACTTTCTGAATCATTCAAGTTATATTGGCTGGAGAGAGTATGATCATTCTCTTATCTTGTACCCATATTTTAGAAACTTGCTATTTTTTACTCAAATCTTTTTGGGGTGTCTATAGGACTAAGAAGTTGAAACCAGTAATTGTTGATCCTGGGCTCTATCTTTCTGAGAAAAGTGCTATGTTTTATGCCACTCAAAAAAGGGAATTGCCCAACGCCTTTCACTTATTTACAGGTACTTGCGTAGTCCTATTATTCAATTCTTATCAATTTTATTGATTCATCATGAATATTTTGATCCAATATCATACCGTTTATTCCCCTGGTGTTGAAAATGAGAAATTGTTGGATCCGCATCCACAATGTATATAAATTACAGCTTTTTAGCGGCTGTTCAGTTTCATACTTCTAGATTGTAACTCTGCGCTATTATTTATTTTTCTGTAATACCATAAAAAATGGAAGAATGTGAATATCATGATCAAGGGCATTAGTTAGAGTGCTTTTACAATGAATATTTATGCCCTCAATCAGTTTAAGGTGTCCAGCAGGATATGCTTTATGTATGTTCTTTGCTTTCTTCTGAAGGCAATATGTGCTAACTTTAACTTTAGGTGGTTGAAATTAGTATCTTTTCATGCTCATCTTTTTGATAAGTTAATCCTTATTTCCCACACATGATTGAGGCTTTTAGTATATTAGTTAGAAGCATTTTCTGACTAGTATCTTGGACTCTACTTAACTCTGAAGCTTGTTTATGGATATTACTAAATTGGTATAGTCTTATGAAATGAAACTTGTCTTTCGAATTTCATATGGTTTTTGTGCTTGTTCAATTCGCAGGTTCATTATTTACCGTCTTAAGTCGAAATGTTATTGAGTTCTGCATTCTGGGTACTGACAATCTTCCTCGAACTCTACTGATGTACTTCTCAAACACGCCATCTGCTCATTCAAGCTACTTTCCAACCCTTTTATGCAATTCGCACCAGTTCAATCGGACGGTGATGAACGACAGCTTAGTCTACGCCGATTTCAATAAGCATGCGAAGGACGAGCCTCGTTATCTTGGTTCCTCCGATTTCGATGCCATGATTCAGAGTGGTGCAGCCTTTGCCGCACGATTTAAAGCGGACGATCCAGTAATGGACCGCATTGATCGAGAGATTTTAAATCGCAGGCCAGAAAAAGCCGTGCCTGGTGGTTGGTGCTTGGGAGATTCTACAAATGATACTTGCTCGGTTTGGGGAAATGCACAGATTCTAAGGCCAGGTTTGGGATCTAGAAGACTCGAAAATCGAATAGCGAGATTGCTCTCAAATCGATCACCCCCATGTTTGGTTGAATCATAATATATAGCAAATGGCTTAAAAAAGAGACCTTGGATCCAAGAGATGAAAGCAAGGCCAGTGAGTAATTTACTCATTACATTTTTGGGGCATTCAAGCAGAGATGGATTGAAGAATCATTGTCTATAATGGCGCATTTATAGGTCTGTTGTTTAAATTCTAAATTCTACGATTTGATCCAAATATTAGTTGTCTGTTTTTGTTTTTAGGCTTGTTTATTTCGCAACACTGATTAAGATTAAGATCACACGTGAAACGATTCTGCTTCTACAGATTTAGCTTCATTTTCTGGATATTTGTTTTTGAGAATTCTTTTTTGGTAAAAACTGTTTTTGGAATGCAATGCTGGGCTGTGTTTCTTGGTAGGAGTATTCATTCTCACTTGAACAAGCATGATTGAGAATCCTTTAATGACCATGTGTAAGTTCATCTGTCATCGGTGACGATCTTTGATAAATTCAATGTAGTCCGAAATGTTAGTTTCTATAATGTCGGGTTGGATGATTCGATTCCCGAGAAGAGAACTCGATCCCCGACTCAAGTTTAAGTTTGTACGTGATGACGTCCATGCAAAACCATGATATCTCTACCTTGATCGTGAGCGACGACCAAAGAACTAACTCGAAAATGACAAACGTGTTTGAAAAACATGGAGGGGATTCATATCTAGACTTGAAACACGCTCCGAAAACACGATAAATGGTTGATCCATTATCGAACAATTATATGCAAGGATCGACCCTTAAACCTTTTGGTCTTGGCATTGGTCGACACTTTCACCGAAGCATTCCCGAGTCTCACATCTACGTCTCAAAGAGTGACTCCAGACGATTCAGTTTCTAATTGCACAGTTTAAAGTGCCAAATGATCATCTATAGTTGGCAATGCTCGGATGCTAACTCTAGTTAAAAGCCTGTAATAAAATACATCTGATTCGTTAATGAAAAATACAGTCTGTTCAATGTTCATAGTTAAATATTTTTCATGTAACATTAAAATCACACGTTATTTGAAATATCTGTGACACTATATATTAACGGTTTGCTCCTATTAATTGGGAGAGTTTTATGGTCCACCATTGCAGGAGAAAAATTAGGGTTTGCTGAGATTCAGAGCTCATAGATAATTCTTCATTAAAGGCTTACATCAGTTTGTACAGTAAATAGACACGACCACTGTACTTATTTCAGCTTATTCTGGGGATTACATAGAGACGGACGAAGACGATGTGTGCGTTCATGGAGAGCCACCCAAACCCTGAACCTCAGCCGCTCTGCCTTGACCACCTCCTCTACCACCGCCTGTTCCAGACCCTGAACCAGAGCCACCACCGTACCCACTTCCACTCCCCTGGCCGCCGCCTCCTCCGCTGCCACTTGTTCCTTGCCGGCTTGTTCTTCCGGTTCCATATCCTCCGCCTTGTTAAGAGAACAAATGTAAATCATTAAATTATCTTTCAATTTTAAGTTCAAATTTTAGAATAATTGATAATTTATGTTGACATGAGATCTAAATGTGAAAAAAAATATTAACCGAATAAATATAAATAATTAAATTATCTTTTAAAGGTCAAGTTTATAGAAATATTTGGTAATTTATCACACCTGAGCCCCTCCCGGTGCCGTAGCTTCCCCGACCACGGCTAGTCCCAGAGCCTGAACCGGACCCTCCGCCAGTCCCTCCAGCAGAAACAAGATTCTCTCCAACCTTTGAAGCTTCATCTGTGGAGTGAACACAGACAGCAAAGCTTATCAGCAGAACGAGCAACGAGCAAACAAGGACTCTTGAAGCCATTTTTTCTGATCTCAAAGAACCTGAAGATGCTTTTAGAGTTGTGATTTCCATCGCATTCTCGCCATGCTCTATATATACTCGTTAAAAGAGACGTGCTCGAGAGTCTTTTTTCTGTGTGAATGCAACTGAAAACGACGAGAAATTTGGAAATGTTCATAAATATTTGCATCATTCTTGCATTGGTTACGCTTAAATCCAACTATCTCAGCAGTTTAGCGACTGAGAATCCGGGCCTAGAAGACGCAGCTAAGCACCACCATTGGTGTCTTTTCTGCACTGAAAAATTACAGATTTGGTCGAGCACATTACAAATACTAAGCTTAATACAGTATTTAAAGCCCCCATAATTTTCTTTTTCTCCATAGATTGATTTTTCACGTGCCTATCTGTGCTGCATGAGCACTAAACTCTCTTCAATCTAACGTTATAAAATCTTTGTCATCATTATACAATTCGATCAAAAAATATAACGATGTCGATATTATTCGATAATGTCTGTAAACACGGGTTTAGATCCACCGATCAAGATGGTCACCGCTTCCGAGTTACACGCAGTTCGACATCATAGTTTGGTATTAGACAAGAGGAAAAAGAGGAGTCAGTGGGTTCGAAGACACCTAGGTTTGGTTCTAATAATTGCAATGGGTTGGGGAGATTGTTGGTTTGTCGGTATCAGATATAATTGCATGCTGAGTTTGATGAATGAACGAACGAAAAGTGCTAAAAAGGAGATTAAAGATGTGTTTTCAGCAAATGAAACATTTCAGATTTTTAATGTTCGTGTCGGGGATCAATATAAATTTAATAAATATTTATTAGTCTAAATCAAAGATTAATATACGTTGCTTAGACTATATCTGAAATTATGAATGGATAATAATCGTTATTCCGGTGAGATGGCGAAAGTCGAGCTACTAATATTTGACTAGAGTGATAGTCAATTAACTCGAGCATCATACCGAGTTAAATAAAATAGCACACTTAGTATTTCTCCAAGGTAAATATAGTCAGTTTACGTATAAACTATGATGTTAGTTAACAGATATTTCGAATTTAGAAATCGTCAGTCGACACCTTAACGTTACCAGCTATATTTTACTTATTTATCCGTTTACTCTGAGATTTTTTCAACTTATTTTGTTGAAATTTGAGGTCTTTTTAGATATTTTACTCTATTATTAATTATTTATTACTTTTTTGAATCTTATAATAATAATTATAAAATTTCTAGAAAATGTATATAAAATATAATTATTTATATATATTTAACTCGTTAATGCTTAGCTTGGTTCGCTTAGACTCGATGCTCGCGAGCTGGCTCAAGCTAAATTTATTTTGAACAAGTTTGACATGCTTAGCTCGACGAGTTGATCTTTCCGAGTTCAACTCGCTCGAGCTAGCTCAAATAGCACTTGTAATGGGACGATAATTTCAATGAACATATGACCAACAGCTCCTACCCCTTTCGTCTTATCCAATTTTACAAGAAACAGTGGGATCAAACTCGTTGACTTAGGATCATTTCCCACGTGGACTATTTCCAGAATCCGAATCCAAATTCATACTACAATACGTTATGAATTCAAAGTTTCAAGGGTAAACTATCTGTTCTTTCTCATGCAGCTACTTTCAGTCTTTCCCTGCACTGAACGCATGCATGGCCGTATCAAGGACAGGTGGCGGACATGCAGAAGCGTTGTTCAGTAATATTCACTGATTACTTGTTGGGCGATACCATTAACCCTACTTTCATTAAGCTATTTAACAGTAGCAATAAAAATCTAAATTTTAGGGCAAGTTTGAGGGGTAATAACATAGATTTAAACTGGAAATCATCACATCACGTGCATGGTTTTCTTGATTTCGATGAAGACCCTCGAAGTTTTATGTCTGATTCCGACAGAAAGTTGAACTGGAACAAAGCGACAACAATGGAGTCTCTGAATAATAACTGAGGAAGACAACGTGGGGAAAGAGAGGAAGGGACACAAACTCTGACGAAAAACAAAACACTTGAACCTAATTAACGATGATTAAAATAAAAACAGAGAAGCTCTACTTTGTCGTCGTTCTTTAAGGTAATGGAGTAACCCCTGCGCCGGCGCCGCCTAATCCACCGATTCCGCTGCCGAGCCCGCCGAGCCCGCCGCCTATTCCTCCAAATTTTCCGAGCCCTGCAGCGCCACCTAAAACAGGAAAGCCACCAAGGCCGGCGAAGCCTCCAACGCCTGCAAATCCACCGATTCCGCCATAGATGAAATTCTTTTGGTCGCCAAGCTTAGATGCACTTGGAGAGTCTGCTACTGGTGCAATGGCATTATGTAGAGTTTGCTCAGTTGGAACCTCTCGAGCACTTGCATGCAACATCATAACTAGAACAAAAGCGAGAGCAACATACAATTTTCCCATTCTCTCTCTCTCTCTCCCCCCTCTCTCTCTCTCAAATTTCGACCACGGTTGAGTGAAAGTTGCATGCATGGGAGGGGCATTATATAGAGTGGTTTTGGGGTCTGGTTTAAGACACAGAAGCATCGAGAGTCTCGAAAAGAGAGGTGATTTTAATGGCTGATCAGAGTTGGTTGAAATGAAAAGAAGAGAAAATTTAAGAGAATTAAAAGACATGGCTTCTCTATTTTCAAAAGATCTGAAAAAATTCGACAGAACTCTTGATTATCGTATCAATAGTTGGTTGGAAAAGAACTAATTAAAGATCTGCATTTCATATCACGAAACACTCAATCGTACACCCCCCTATTTTTTTCTCCAACAGGGTTTAAGGAAACGTCGGCTTTAAAACACAAAGATTCCAACAGTTATGTCTTTTGCTTTTGTTTTGCTGTCTTTTCGATTGTTTTTATGCACTTTTTTTACGCTACGTCTTTTGGGATAAGATCGTAGAATCTAGTGGAGGTCAATTTGGTGAAAGATTACTTTAGTCTAGGCTCCTCTAGGGGACTAGCCCTAGGAGATTATGGAAACGATTCAGTGACGGCCCGTTTCTTTTTTCTCAAGATGGCTACTCACACATCTGCACCGTTTATATGTCAAATAACGATGACATAATTGGGAAAAGAATGTAATAAATAATCGAAAAAGAACAGTAAATTATGAGAAGAAATGCATAATCAGCGGGATTTGATCCCTACCCTAAAAAGGAAGAAGACAGAAGAAGATATGGGGTGCATTCAAGTGAAGATTAGGAAGAGATTCTTATATGGCCACTCTTCGGCAGCCTCGTCCGCCATAGCCGGCATGCCTCCGAAAGGCTCAAGCTTCGTGCTCGTTGTTCTTCTCGTCATCTGCTCCTTTAGCCTCGGTAAGTCGCTCTCCTTAGTTCAAATTTTATTCTTGTTCATTGTTCTTCAGATTGGTTGAAGTCTTGTTCATGTTGATTGTTCGTCGTGAAATAGGAATGGCCCAGTACAGTTGCCGGGGAAAGTGCGCTGATTTCCCGGACTGCGGAGGGTTTTGCCGGAGAATAGGATTCACCGGCGGTAGTTGTTTAGCTCCTCTCTATCAGTATTGCTGCTGTTTAACCTAATTTTCTTATGTACTCGTATCATATGTTCTCTTTCTCTCTCTTCGTTTTCTTTTTATCGTACTTGATCGAAAAACAATGGCGACTGCATTCCAAAGCTTGGAGACTGATTCATCTTCCAATATAAATCTTTGAAAGTAATAATCTGGGTAGAAATGATCTTATGACTATGTTTGGGTAAGCCACTTTCACTTACCTTTTCCCTCCTTGGAGAATCCAACAAAGCCCTACTCTATTAAAGGGTAAACATTAAATTTGAGCTTAAATTTTGGATAAATAGGCAAAAAAAAGTATTACATTTTAGGGTTCCTTGGACGTTGGGAGGAGGGTCGACGTTTAAATGAGGATCACTGAGTCCGATCAAATTTTTTTTAATTTTTATTTTTTTATTAATTTCTCTAATAAAATCTTATCGGAATGATTTCAAATTTTAACCATAAATTTAAAACAATATAAGAGACTAATCTGAAAATTTTCAAAAATTTTCGACATTTTTTACAATTTACTATAATTTCTTTAATGTAGAAAAAACAAATTCAGTTAAAATTTTGTACGTAAATAAACAATTTTGAAATTTTTGTCACAATTTCAAAATATTGTAAGATAATATTATACAAATTTTCATGAATTTTCAACAATTTTATGATTTTTTATAATTTTTTGAATGCATAAAATAAAATAAAAACTCAATTAAAAATCCATACTTCAATAAAAATTTTGAACTTTTTATCACATATTTATAATATTGTAAGACAATATTTTACAAACTTTCACAAATTTTCAATAATTTTAAAATTTATTATAATTTTTTAACGAAGAAAATTACAAAATTCAGACTAATTATCAATCCTTGTTCAATTTTTTCCCCTAAATTCTTATCTTTTAGCAAGGAGAAACGATACTTTTACTCTATGAAAATACAACTAATGTGTCAAAACAATAATTGATATGATTAAACTACACTTAATATATTAAATTTTGTAAATAACTATTTATTATTCTAATTATTCCTTACTATTTTAAAAATATAGAATAGTAAGGTAACCATTAAAATAAATATTCTTATTCTTTGCTTCTCATAATTGCATTTGTCTTTTAAAGGTTGATTAGAAGGTTTACTATCATCGACGAAGTCTTGTGGAAGATATCCCGAAAACAACATTCCGATTGAAATACTGGCGTTTCGAGTTTGTGCTCTTAACTTTATAAACCAATACTTTAGTTGTTTTCATGGACCTTGTGCGTCGAGTTTTCATTTTTAGGTCGTTTTGTTGTCGTTTTTCTAATCCGTACGGCCATCGTAAGATCAATTTTCTAATCCATACGTCAATCCAAACGGAAGAATCATAAAAATAGGATGTCGATCAACTAAAAGAGAAAAAGGAAAAAAGAAGAACCTTTCAACGAAGAATCGAGTACAAAAACAATGTTCAATTTCAGGTCCGGTAACGGAACCCGGTCAGCTCCAACATTTGGAACCAATCTCATCGGTCCCCAATGCACTAATATATATATATGAGTAATCAAGTGTATTTAAACAAGGAAACACAATATATATATATATATATATATTTATGAGTAATCAAGTGTATTTAAACTAGGAAATACAAAGTTGACAAAAGTAGGAGAGGCCATGTGGAGAATTAAGTAGCAGCATGTTGAACAACGGCTCTATCTGAAAGCGTCATATGAGGGTCGCCGTAGTTTCGGCAACCTCTACGGCACATGCTAGGTTTCAGGTCGCGCTCCGGTGGTCCAACTGGAGTGCCGTCGAGGGTCCACCGCACATGCAGTGGGCCGACCGTCGATGCGTAAGACCATCAAAGCACGCGATTAGGTTAAGCGGCACTAGGGTTTGGGACTGTATTTGGCCTTTTTGTTTGGTCTGCATTAACTTCTCAACCTCCATTTTTCCCTTCGCTGATGTGATGCCTCACTGGCTCACTCTTCACGTCATTCTCTGCGTGCCTTTTGCTTGATCCTTAACCAAATTTAGTACTTTTGCTGAGATCAGAAGCGGGTGGCTACGTATGATGCCAATTGTTCCACGGCTACTCAAATTTGTTTGTTAATCGAATGAAATGTCCGAGGTTAATCGTTTTTAAATCTTCACAGTCGCTAAATCGACAGTGTATTTTCTTCACGAGCTTTAAGTTTAGGAGGACTTCACTCTTAACAAATTTCCCAAAATAATTTCTCTAATTTCTTTGTCGTACTATATCTTCTTCGATTAAGAAGATATATAGAAAGAAGAAGAGACTTTCAATTGCTTTCAATTCTTCACCAAGATCAGATCTGTTGAAAAATAATTCAAAGACAATTATGAGAAATTAATTTCAAAAAAAAAAAAACTCATGAAAATAATAAACTCTTTGACAATAAATCAAAATGAAACTTATGAAAATAATAATATTTGAAATAATTATAAGAATAAATTATTGGATGTTTTTATTATTTTTATTTAATGTTTTAAATGTAGTTTAGGAGTTATATTTTTAATAGCCTCTGTAAAAAGGCTACATAATTGTTAAGAAAAATCATTCCAAGTAAATAGCTTTTTTTTTCTTTCTCTCTTTATCTATTGTCGAGAATTCTCTCCACCACCAACAAAGTGGTATCAGAGCTATCCAGGTTTTTTTTTACAAAGAAGGATACTCATGGCGATCAACGGCATTTCGTCGATGAACATTTCACAACCTTCTATGCCAATATTCAAGGGAGAAAACTATGAATATTGGAACATCAAGATGAAAACACTCTTCAAGTCTCAAGAGTTGTGTGACTTGGTGGAGAACAGATATTCTGACAATGATGAAAAAGCGAAAGCAAGAGAGAATAAGAAGAAGGACTCGAAGGCCTTATTCTTTATTCAGCAGGCGGTGCATGAATCTATATTCTCTAAAATTGCAGCGGTGGAAACTGCAAATGAAGCTTGGTCAATTCTGCAAATTTCGTTCCAAGGATCAACAAATGTAATCCAAATAAAGCTCCAATCTTTACGACGAGAATTTGAAACTTTGCAGATGAAACACAGTGAATCTGTACAAGATTTCATGTCTAGAGGGGCTGCGATCGTAAATCAAATGCGATCTTTTTCCGACAAAGTCACTAATGAGACGATAGTTGTCAAGGTGTTACGGAGTCTAACTCCTAAATTCGATCATGTAGTATCACCGATCGAAGAATCAAAAGATTTAACGACATATTCTTTTGATGAACTAATGGGTTCTTTGCAATCCCATGAGGCAAAGTTGAATCGTAAGGAAGAAAACATGAAGAAAGGACATTTTATGTTAAGGAGGAGACATCGGAGCAAAGGAACGAACCAAGAAATGGCAATGGGCGTGGAAGAAACAACTAGCGTGGAAGAGGCCGCGGTAGAGGAAGATGAAGAAATCAAAACGAATCATCAAGTAGCGGAGGCAATCAAAGTAAGGTCCAATACTTTTATTGTAACAAATTTGGTCATATCAAAGCAGATTGCTGGAAACGACAAAGGCAAGAACAAGCTTGTTTCGCTGAAAAAGAAGGAGAAGAACTAAAACTCTTCATGGTGTTTCAACAAAGAGAAGAAAGTAAAATTGTGTGGTATCTTGACAGTGGTTACTCAAATCACATGACGGGAATTCATGACATCTTCGAAAATCTCGACAAAACTTTCAAACAGAAAGTCATGTTAGGTGACAGCAACAAGCTACAAGTGGAAGGAAAAGGAAATGTGGCGATATCATGTGAATCAGGTAACACAAAGACACTCACAGATGTTTTCTACATTCCTAATCATTCACAAAATTTGCTTAGTGTTGAACAATTAATGACTTCAGGGTGTGTCATTTCATTTGATGAGATGAAGTGTGTGATCAAAGACAAAGAAACCGATCATCACGTCATAACAATACAAATGACAAAGAACAAGTTGTTTCCTCTCAAAATGACAGATATGAATGCTCATGCTTTAACCGTCAAAGAAACGAACACGTCGGAACTATGGCATTCCAGGTACGGACATCTGAACATCAAGGGGCTGCAACTGTTGTATAAGAAGAACATGACAATAGAATTACCAACGATTGACAAAATCGATGTATGTGAAGATTGCATACTCGGTAAGCAGAGCAAGAACCGATAACGAAAGCTGTGAGAGCAACTGAATGCTTAGGTCTAATTCATGCAGATGTAGTTGGACCTATGCAAACACCATCAAACGGAGGCAGCGGGTATTTTTTGCTATTTACAGATGATTTTAGCCGTATGAGTTGGGTATATTTTTTGCAGAACAAAGCAGATGCGTTTGAATGTTTCAAAAAATTCAAGCTGTTGATTGAAAAGCAGTCTGAAAGAAGCATAAAAATCCTAAGAACTGACAGAGGAGGTGAATTCACATCCTGCGAATTCGTGGCGTTTTGCGAGCAACAAGGCATAAAACAAGAATTAACAGCTTCTTATACACCAGAACAAAACGGTGTAGCAGAAAGGAAGAACAAAACAGTAGTAGAGATAACAATGAGTTTCTTGAAAGCAAGAAAGTTACCAAATAAATTTTGGGGAGAAACTGTTTCCACGGTGGTATACACTCCGAATTTGTCGCCAACAAAAGCTGTGTTAAACCAAACACCGTATGAAGTCTGGTATGAACGAAAACCAGAGGTAAGCCACCTGAGGGTCTTTGGTTGTATAGCATTTGCTCTGATCTCCCATGACTGAAGAAAATTAGAATCAAAATCAATGAAATGCATCTTTGTGGGGTATAGAATTGGTTGCAGAAAGATTAATTGAGTTGAAATTCTGTCGTTCAGACGATCAAGTTGCAGATATTCTAACCAAAGCGCTATCAAAGGAAAAGTTTGAGAAATTCAAAATCAAGCTCGAAGTAGGAAGCTTTGAATTAAGGGAGGGTGTTGAATAATAATTCAAAGACAATTATGAGAAATTAATTTCAAGAAAAAAAACTCATGAAAATAATAAACTCATTGGCAATAAATCAAAATGAAACTTATGAAAATAATAATGTTTGAAATAATTATAGGAATAAATTCATAGATGTTTTTATTATTTTTATTAAATGTTTTAAATGTGGTTTAGGAGTTATATTTGTAAAAGCCTCTATAAACAGGCTACATGATTGTTAAGACAAATCATTCCAAGCAAATAGCTTTTTTTTTCTCTCTTTATCTATTGTCGAGAATTCTCTCCACCTCCAACAAGATCTCAGTGAAGTTGAGAGTATTCACATCAATTTAACGTTGAGTCCCTCGAGAACTCAAAATATGATCACAACTAACAAGAAATACAATTACGAGTTTTGCAACAAAAATATAATATTTAAAAAAAGTACATAATCATCTATGGGAATGTGAAGAACGGGATAGGAACGGCTTGGCTGTGCTCAGGTTTGTAGGCAGTGGCGATGATAAAAAATGTCGAGCAGCAGCTTAAATGTAACATATCAATAACAATGGTGGCGCTACATATAAACAGTATTGCAGGCTATTGGCTATTGGCTATTGGCTATAAGCAGGTGTGAAAAGATAAAATATACATTTTGGAGACAGCTAAATAAGGTCAAAACTGAAAAATGAAAGATGCTAGCATGGGTTGCCTTTGACACAAGAAAGAGCACCAGCAGCAGAAGTTATAGAGCCGACCATGGAAGAAGGTTTGGCGCCTAAGCTCGATGCCCTGGCGTAGCTCGTCGAAGCTCCGACACCGGAAGCCGTAAAGTAGGCGCCATTTAGCAACATGTCTCCCTCTGATCTCCAATTCCACCCTTGCCACTCGCTTTCCTCGGTTTCAACCCTCTTCGTCACCTGTGAGACATAGCACGCGTGTGATCAGCGATGTCGCACGAAGTTTAAGGATGTTTCGTGGAATATCAGTACCTCCTTGGCAAATGGGTTGGTCGGAGCTGCATATCTGTTGCCCTGACTGTTGATGGTTGGGTCTGCACTCCCACCTATTGCGTACATCTCCCAGTGAGTGTAGTCGTTGTTCACGACATGAAAATACCCGTGTCGGCACCTACAAACAATGTCAGAATTCGATACGACCCAAATTTTATTTGAACGAGACTGGTAGTCACGCGTTAATAGTAGATTTGTTTATCTATCCGTGATTTTTTTTTCTAAAAGAGATTTTTAATGTAAATCTTGTACCTCACGTATTATCTTCTTTCGGATTGACATGTACACACATAATGTTAGAATTCGATATGACTCAAATTCTATTTGGAACGTACTGGTAATCACGCGTTAATAGTAGATTTGTTCATCTGTATGTAATTTTTCTTTAAAGAATTTTTCAACGTAAATCTTATATATCGTGTGTTATCTTCTTTCGGATCACCGTTCTATTTCTCGACCCACCAAATTCCACGAGTTTCGTTGAGAGCAGAGAATTTCAATGGAGGAATTGAATTTACCTTGGCATTCTTTGGATGAGCCCCTCTCCGAAATGGTTGTAAGCAATGGTCACTTGCATCAGCTTGTCTCTTGTGTATGTATCACTGTGTCCCAAAAGCATCACCTGTGTTTTTTCATTTTTACCAAGAAAATCTCCAAAACTTTCAGAACCAGAAGAACACAGACGATGAATATCTTCAGAGGAAAGAAAAAGAAAGAAAAATCACCTCATTATGGTTGCTGAAATGATTATTAGATACTGTAATGGCGGTAGAACCCATAATGGCGTCGACAAGACCATCGGTGCAACTAGAAAGCGAATTATGATCGATCCAGACGTGACTAGCCCCAAAAATGGAAATAGCATCACCGTCCGCCATTGTTCTCCACCCAACATGGGTTTCAGAGCTTCTAACCATGGCGTTCCCTGTCGGTTTACAGTCATGAATGGAGAGCCCATGGACGATAACGTTGGTCACGAACTGGATTGTAATGCACGCGCCGCCGGCTATGTGCACATCGGCGCCACGCCCATCGATGGTCTTGAAACTATTGACGAGCAATTCCTGTTTCAGTTGAATCACCATGTCGCGTTTGAATATGATCCAGAGTGGGCTGTCTTGGATAGCGGCGTGCCGGAGAGTTCCGATCTTTGGGTTGACTGGGTCATCGTCGCCGGGATCTGTGACGACGTAGAAACTTCCGTCGAGGCCGCCGACGGCGTTTCTTCCGAACCCGATACTGCAATCGGCGAGGCGTTTTCTGTTCAGGTGCCAGTTTTGATCGCAGCGCCAACAGTCGTCGATTGGGTTCCCTGTCCCGCAGGAGAAAAATCCGAGGTTTCTCCTCGCCGAGCTGTTTCGAATACTCCTGCCAAATCAAGTACGAATCATATGAAAAAAATGACAGGAATTCGAAACAGAGAACAATTATCTTGGAGCAATTCGACCGTTGAGGAAAAAGAGACGCACGAGTCAACCATTGAAGCAATCTCCTCTGGGTCCTCGACTGCGGGCTCGTTTGTTTCCAGGTCCACGCCCTGTTCCACCCTGTCGGAGGTAAACACAATCAGGATCAAAACCCTTGAATCATTGAATGTGATTAACTGGGAAAAGAATAGAAATGAGGGTTTTGGAATCGGAAAATTAGAATTCGAGAGGGCAATTTTAGTCGGAAAATTCTGGAAAAACAGAGGAGCCTTGAACGGACGGTGGTCGGAAAAAGATAAACGGCTTGTCGGCAGGAAAACTTGGACGTAAAAAAAACAGATCAAAAATCTTAAATCATTGAGCGTAGTTAACTGGGTTAGAAATGAGGATTTTGGAATCGGAAAATTAGAGTTCGAGAGCTCAAGTTCAGCTGGCAAAACTTAGAAAAACATAGGAACCTCGAACGGACGGTGGTCGGCAAAAGTGAAACGGCTGGTCGGCGGGAAAATTCTCTATTAGTGAGCAGAAAATGACCAAAGTAACCTTATAGGGGCAGTTGAAGGAAGATGATGATCGAAATCAAATTGGAAGGCCTTCGTTGTAGAAACAACGCAGTCTTCGGAACCAACTCGCCGCACCGTTCGATCGTATTATCAACGCTCAAGATCTAAAGGAATCTGAATTCGAACAGAAGGAGGAAAACAGACCTGGCTGCCATTGACATGTTTCTTGAGCTCGGCAGCTTCTCCATCTTAGCTTGTCTGCAAAATTACACAAACCAAATGGTGAAAAAAGAAAAGAAAAAACGAACGAGGTCGTACAATTCATAGAGCATTATCGTATGAGATCAAAATCTGTCCGTGTTTCTCATTCTCTAAGCAACGTTTGGTAGAGAGAGAGAGAGAGAGACGAGTGATGAGAGATGTGGTGGTTGGGAAGCCTGGCCATTGCTGCGACGAAAAGCAAGAGAAGCACGGCCATAAACAAGGAAATACATAGTCGAGAAACAGCCATGGGAGCACAGAGAATCAATGGAGATAGAGAGAGAAAGACAGAGAGAGAGAGAGACAGAAGAGAAGGAAGAAGAAAGAGGGTGTTTATAGAGAACCAAACCCTACAAAGCCAAACTTAACCAAACAAAGAACCCCACCATTAACTGTCATCTCCCTCGGCTTTACCCGACACCGCCATTAGAGACCATAATGATCCATCTGCATCTCCGATTCGCCAACTTTTACAGATCTCAAAAACTGATTTCGACCCTCTATTCAAACCTCGACTCAAACCCGAATATAACATTCAGTGCGCGTCTAAGAATGCATGAAAGAGTAGGAAGTTTAGCCAAAGAAGCTGTCTTTTTTGAAGAATTTGGTAGGGTTTCGTGGCATCTCGAGCATTGAATAATGGAGTCCTTGATGCATTAACGCTCACACCTATAACTTCCCGCAAATAAATCTTGCTTTCTTTCATCTTATCATCTTGTCTCGTATTGTTACGAGATGTGGTTTTTGAGGGTCAATTGCAAAACCGCAATTTGTGATGGGAGGAGTCGTGTGGGGCTCTATTGCATGCATTGTCCACTTGTCTCGCTTTCCAAACCCGACCCAAATTACCGGATCCGATTGCACGACACAATTTAAACGATTAATTACAAATAAAACATTTATTCCACTGATCGATTAACGAGCATTAGTGATTAAAAGAAACTAAGGATGGGCGTAAGTTGGCTTTTTAACTGATCGAAATCGACCAGGTCAGTTTTCGATTCAACAGTCAAAAACCTAAAATGGAGCTGCAACTTGCAAATCAATTTTCTAAACCGATCCAAAAGCTTAATTTGGGTCGGTTTTTTTTTTTTGGTTTAGTTCACTAATAATTATTTTACAAAAAAAATAAAAGAAAAACAAAAAAATAATCTCTAAAAAAGAATATTATAAAATAATCTACTAATTTACAATGTTGTTTGCAACTATTTACCAATTGAAATGATCAAGTTCACATATGCATACCTAACTAAGTAACTTACATCTAATAAATACAAATTAACTTCAATCTAACCTAACTTTTTTGCAAAAAAAAATCATCCTGACCCGACCCTAAACGTTTGGTTTCAATTCAACCCAATGAGTCGGTTTGGTTTGTCGACCGTCAGTCAACGAAATACCAGATCGACAGCGAGAAATGTCAATTTCTCGAAATAAGAAGCGTCCTAATCTGAGGAGACCAGAATAAAGTAGGGAGCTGAAGTATATTAGCGAGAAGAAGAGTAGATGTTCTATTTTTAGAGCACTTTACCATCCTTCAAAAGTGGAGGATTTTAGAGGATCCAACACAATTTTAGCTGTCTATTGACATGCATGTGAATGCATAGATTCATCGGACTCATGTCCCGACCAGGAAAAGAATTGCCAGAGAATGCTCGGAAGAATTTTACTAGCCTTCTTGAATCTTACCGTCAACTTGAATATCGATTCACTGTTTGTAACCGTAAGTTTTAGAACTTGAATACTGTGGCCCGAGTCTAAAATAAGCTAGAAATTAAATTCAAACATACCGACTTTACAAAACTCACGTGCCAAAACACCGAAGTCTCGGCCGGCTGCTCTTGCCTATCCTTGCTTCCCCTTTTTTACTGAATAGTTACTTTATTTCACTAAGTCAAAAAATAACAGAAATATTAAATGAATAAAATTCAAAATATGAACTCGAATAACACACAGACAAACGAATGTTGGGCAAAAGAAACTCCATAACCATCAAATTCAACTTCTCTGGTGTTTTAGTCACATTCCAAATATATATATTGGGAAGATAGGTGATTACAAATTCCACAGCATAATAAAAAAAATGGATAAAAAAAAGATGACCACAATGATTTACCTCCACTTCATATGAAGCCAGATGCTTTGTACCAAAAACATTGAAATCTCCATTCAGATTAAGCGATAGAAAACTTGCAAACTGGGCACGATGTTTTTCTGCGTAGCCATGTATCGATACACTGAAAAGAGATGTGATTCAGACAATTATAGAGTTTCTAATTGACCAAAAATAGATTTGAAAAATAAGAACAAGTTCTTTACATCTTTGTGAAATTTGTGAAAACATGGAAGATGGCGGATGATATCTCCAGTGGTTGGGGTCTCAAGACAAATTGCACATGCTTCTTCAAAGTTTTCAGTCTATCAAACAAAAAAGGCAAGATATTGCGATAAATAGCACCAAGACATGCAGATCTAATGGTTAACGAGGAAAGAAAACAATTGCAAAGAACTACCTGCACTGTTGACTGTGGCAAAGTATTAATCTGGTTGACTGTTGAGCCACCATGACATTGATTGTTGTCGTCGAGGGTAAGCAACCTTTCATAATCAGCACTACAAAAACATGTGTATGAAGTGAGTACTGTTATTCGAAACTTGGATTTAAAATGATAAGATGCCAACAAATTTAACATTTTTTACACGATAAGTAAAAGAGTAATGCTAGATTCATCTTCTTAACATATTTTCTAACTTGTCGAATCTAATTAGTATAATCAATATAATAAATAATTATTTTAATTCTAATAGATTATATTTATTTTAACTAGACTAATTATAATTTAACATATCAGAAGGTGTAATAATAAGATAGGTTAAGAAAGTAAATATGCATTATTCTAAGGAAAAAATATATGCAAAGAATTAGCACCATGGCGTAGTAGTTGTAAGCTTAAAATCTTACTTGTTATAATCATGATGAAGTCGAAAATTTTGATTGGATATTGATGTATCATTCATGTCATCACTGACTGCGGCCTCCAATGCTTCTAAAAAATCAATTCTCTGTAAAATACAAGTACTATTGATTTTAGGCGTTTTGACATCTGATGAGCATCAAATGAGGCTATCTCGAATGAAACAGTAAAAGCATAAATAAATTGAAAATAAACACTACGATTCATAAGGAGGTCATTCTAATAACCACGAGCTAGAGCTCGGAATAGAATCTCTCAACAAAAGAGGTTTCCATAATAATATTTTCAAAGTTGTGAAATATAAACCCAGAGACTACTATTTTTAGAAGAGATAACCTAATTATAATACCTAAAATACTCTTTCATAGTATTAATTTAATAATACTAATAAATCCCTAGTTGATGTGCAACAATACTCTGCCCTTAAATTTCGAGCTTGTCCTAAAGGTCATGAGTCGTCAATTGTGCAGGCAAAGTAGTTTGTGGCCAATTCCAATAAACGTTCCGACTATAATACCTAAAATACACTTTATTAACTTAATAATACTAATAAATCCCTAATTGATGTACAACAATTTCACGCTGCAATTTGGTAGAGTTGTTTAGACCACCGTACGACTAAAGAACTATCCAGACTCAGTAAATAGGCAAATAAGTGATTAAAAGTGGTAATAGTTCTTCATTGTTTTGCAGCATATGATGTAATTAGATCGGACTAAAAAATGAGATTCTTACAACCATCGTTGGATTAAAGAATTTCCTCATCCTAAAATTACTTCATCTCTTTCAAAAAACCAATCATATCATCTTGCGTAAAGAAATAGATGAAAGAAAACCCAAGGGAAAAACATTATTGCATAGCAACGAAATGAGTCAAATGAAACATAAAAATAGTTTGATTTACCATGTCTAAGTCCATATCCAAAGAAAAGCGAAGATCCCTGTCCCTGGAGAACACCCTAGATGATGAGCCCGAAAACCGACTCCTCAAATCAACGCTATTGTAGTTTGAAGCCCAGCGTTGTATTCCTGACCGATTAGAAGCAGTTTGAAAAGCTCGCGATCGATGTTGTCTTCGTGAGCGTGCCATCCTCTGAAAAAGCACATGACCATCTTAGCATTTGGCCATTTCCAATCACAGAAAAATATGGTTGAATCATAGCAGATGATCTAAGGCAATGATACATGATGTAATTGTGATTGCTATAGAACAAATTCTGTTTTATATGAAGATTGATATTATCATACAGTAATATTAATGACAGATAATATCATACTCCAGCCAGAAAAAAATAATAATTATCAATGACTACTTTAAAATTAATAATGTTTTATAACTGACACTTTAAACTTTTTTCTATAATTTAATTAAACTTTTTTTCTACAATTTAATTTTGATGATTTTAGAATAATTATATATAATTGATTAGAATGATTGAAAATTGAAAATTAGAGTTAAAAAATTAAAATTGAACCGTAAAAAAATATACAACTATAAAAATTTAATATTTAAGTATATGTTGATAAATTTTTAAAATTAAAAGTATCAATTGAAAATACATTCATATTTTAAGGTGTTAATTGATAGAATTAAAAGTTTCAGTTGTCATTTGAAAAATATTAATACTTCAAATGTCAATGGATACAATTAAAAATTTAAGTTCTCGTTTGAAAAACACATCAAACTACAGGGTGTTTGTTGATATTACAAAAAAAACACTTACTGTTTGAGATGCACCACGGATTCCATCTGAAGAAGCAAGAAAAATTTCCTCTTCTTGATGAAGTGCCAATGCTATATTCTCATCAAACTGATACAAACAACCAAACAATAGTTAAAGAGAACCTTGGATTTGAAAATTGAATCTTTAAAAAAACAAAGAGAAACGAAAGTGACCTCACTAAGGTCTCCAAAAGGCAAATCGTGATATAGTTGTTCTTGAAGTTCACGAGCTAGCTTCTCATCAGCTTCAAGTTGCCTCATCATGGCATCACGAGATTCATCGATATTTAGGTAATGGGATGTTCGAGAAACAGGTCTTTCCATCCCAGTGGATAACTTACCAAACTCAACACTTGGATCCTTCAATGCACTTCGTGAGCGAGATTGATGACCTTGGATTCTAGATGATCTTGAATTCGATGATTCCCCTGGTGAATCAAGACATATGATATCTGAAAAACTGCATTTGATATTATTTATTGAAGCAGATCCTTGTTTCCTTGGCCTTTTATTCAACTCACATTCCATCCGATTTGGTTCAGCTCTCGTGTCTACATTTGACATAAACCTAAAGTCTCTATGATTTGCATTACTATTACTAGCAATATCATGTCGCTCCAGTTCATACTCACTACCACATCTTGTAATTTTATCGGATTTCATCTGTGAAGAAATGCCTGATGCATCAGAGAAGCGGTGATCTATTCGCATTGGGCGTCTGTGTGTATTTCTCCATCCACTACACTCTTCAGATTGTTGAGCTGCCTCTGGCACGGAAACTCTTTTTCTATTATCCCCAGCATTACAACTAAGAAAGGAAATTAAATCTCAAAATAGGATAACAGAAGGGGAAAAGAAAATATAAAAAAAAGTAGATAAGATCTCTAGAAAGAAAGAACACGGCCTATTAAATCCAAATCAATCAATAAAAAAATGTGTTTTGCAAGTTCAATGATATTAAAAATGTGTGTCCAAAGATTCATGCAAGTATTATCACTTCCACCAGCTCAGAGAAGTATAAACACAATTAGTTAGTTCAATTAACGATCCATAATTCTGGGAGATGGGCACTCTTAGTTCTGTCATTTTTAAAAAGGAAATTTGAAAGCTGTGTTTTATAAGGCGCTGTTTTTTGGAGAGTTGTTATTCTGGTGAAAGTATGAAATATATTTCAGGTTACTTACTGCTCACTTTTACAGTTTTACTGGCTATTATAGTTTTTCTAGCTTGAAACTACAGTTTAATACTTCGAACGAAAAAAAAAAAGTATTAAGTAAAATGGCACTAAATTTAAATGGAATTCATCCACAAAAAATCTTATTTTTCAAAATCTAATCAAGAAGGAAAACTACAGATTTTAGTAATTAGAAATTCCAATTTCACCCAACGGGTTGGTATCCTTAGCCGGCAACCCTAATAAGTAGGTATAAATTTGAAAATGTTTGTTTTAGAGAAAAGTGTGTATACAATTAAGACAACCAAGAATTTGGGTACGGAGTTGGGGTATCCATACCCAACAAAAAAGAATACATGATTTTAAAATGATCAAAGAACCACTCGATACTAATCATATTAGTTTTTCAAACTTTTGGCATTCAAAGTTCGATGAACAATAATATTAATCTAAAAAGACATGTTGAATAAGATGAACAAGTATCACGCTGAAATAATATAATAAAAACAACAATCAGTCTTCTAATAAATTTTATAAATATCATATTTATAATTTTTTTATAGTGACAAAATAGAAAATATAATAAGGTAGTGTTAATTTTATTTTTTTAATATATTTTTTTATTGCACACGCTCACATGAAAAGTTTGTGATCAATGCAATAATAATTTTAACTGTAATTATGTTAAATACACTTTAACTAGATCAATCACAGTTAGACACGTCAGTGTATATATTAAGAAAAAACGATAAGCATGTAACTTTTTGAACATTAGGTGAATACATTCACTACACCCCCAGTAATCAAGGAATCACCTTTTCATCAGAAGGCAAAAAATCCTGATTTTAAAATGTCTATTGACCCCGTGCTACACATATAAGTCTAAAAATCAGCCTTCCTTCCACATGTCACTCACCTCTCTCTGTGACCATTCCTAGCTCCCCTACTATTGTGGTCTTCCTTATTTACACTAGCTCTCCTCAATGACAAATTAAGATGAATCTTATAACTCCTATGCTTCATTTATTCCATTTTCCAAATTCTAATCCACTGCATTTCTCTTTAATAGCTTTTGTAATTTCTAAGATGGTTTATCGATTATGTTTGACTTTTGTTAACCTTTAAATTGTTCACAGTCAAAAGTTTAGAGTTCTTTTGTCATTGACCCAATACCCTCTATGTTTACAGTTTCTTTTTCGATTTTATCCTTTATAAAGATTGTAAGGGAAAACCCATAAGTAGCCCACGCTCCAAATAGTATATCCAAAAATAACCCTGTAAATTTTGTTAACATATGAGTGCAAAATGGTCTAATTTAACTCTACTCTTGCTATACCCCTTATTCAAAATCAAGCACACAATTTCGTATAACATATGACAAGCATTAACTAAAGCATAACAAAAAATTTACCTGACAGATCCTTGAATACTTTCACGCTTAAGGTCTAAATTAGTTTTTCGGGTTTCATTAGCTTGACATGTAGAGGGATGAACTATTGCTCCTTTCCCTTTATCATTGTTCATGTGAATCCCTTCAGAAACCCTATCACTCACGTCAAAAAGACAAGATAAAGGTGGCGAAAGTGTATTCCCTGGCAGACTATGGAAAACAATTTTAGAGTTGCTACTTTCCGGTTTGACTAATTGTTTAGCCTTCATAGCAATATTGTGAGGAGAGATGCAACCATTTCGTACCAACCTCTTTTTGCCAAAAGGTCTCGTTGATGTTACATTACAAGGCTCAGTCACTTGTTTATCAACCTTAGAGCGACAATCAGTAGAATTCTTAAATATATTTCTAGGAGGAACTGGCAAAACAAAAGTATTGGAAGTATTGGCATCAACCTTTTCCTTCCCATGGAAGACATGGCTAGATTGCTCTGGAGAATCCGGGATATAAAGAATTGATGAACTTTCACCATAGGATGATAAATCTTTGGCAACATTTTCCAAATGACCATCCCTTGACACACCATTCTCTGGAAGAATCTGACTTTCACTGCTGTCATTATTCTGTTTATTTGCGTCCGTATAACTATTGTTCTTCTTTCCCACAGATGGCATGATTTTCCTGCTTTCATTATCCATACTCTGAACTCCAATAGATTTTCCTTTCTCCATGAGATATAGCTTATTTATGGTAGTTCTTCTATAATGATGATTGGGCGAAGCATGAGAATCTTCTGGTGAAGAAAGATTAAAGGACTTGCGGCCATCCTGAACATCATTAAAGATATGATTTTTCCTACTCATCCCATTGCTTCCCTTGTGATCATTTACACTAACCAATCCACCAATCCCCCTGAATCCATTTGTTCTTTTTCCATCCAACGGATCAGAGATATTCAAATTACTAGGCAATGATGAGTGTGTATCTTTCCACCCACAGTTACCCTTGTTATTTTCCCGAGCGACTAATCTATCAGGAGTGTCCGGAACGTCCACAATCACATCGGTGTTCATATCTCCCATTTTCTGAATTAGAAGAAAAGAGAATTAGCCAAGCAATAACTTCTCAGAAGATGTAAAACTGAAATCCATCCATAAAATAAAATAAAAGTAAATTCAAGACCTTAACCAAGTACTCAGCCCGAAGATGAATGGATGAAACATTGTCAGCAAAGTTATAAATGCCAAAATAATTTCAATATAAAAATAGAAGCATAAAATTTCGAAGCCAAAAACCGAAAACTAAAATATAAGGAGAGAGCGTAGATACCGGAGTTTGAGAATGGTTCAAATCCAAAACAGAGAAACCCCCGCAAGTGGAATTCAAGCAGGAATCAGAGAAAAAGGAAGACGTCAGAGAAGTCGATGAATGCGATGACTGCGCTGACATAACCTAAATTCTCACGTCCCTGCTAGCAGCGCTGTGCGAGCCTGCGAGGAGGAACCGGTCGGTCCCCGGGAGGATGAGCTGCGCAAAACCGGTCCAGACCCGCGGTTTAAACTAAACTAGGTTAAATTCTAGCTTAAAATCTTAGCTATAATCGATCAAAATCCTGCCAAAATCAAATTGGGTTCAAAATAAGGCTCAAATTTTCAAACCCATTAAAGAATATTTATAATTTTATTTTATTTATTTTTATAAAATTCAAAACCGAACCGTGTGTCGGATCAAATCCGATGGTTTTTTATTTTGGAAAAAACCAAACCGAAGATGACCCAATTTGTCGTCAAAACTAGGGGTGGGACCCGTGGTTTCGTGTTGGATTTTGATAAAAAAAAAAATGAATTTTATTTGATGGTTTAGGTTTCATAAAATTTTATTTGATCTGAACTAAATCAATTGATTAATCGTTATAATCCAAATCAGACTCAAAATTTCAAGTTTATTTTAGTTGGAGTTCACATTGGGTTTTGTAAAATTTAAACTCGTAAGTTATCGACTAAAACTAACTAAATTTAATTATTTCTTCATAAATTAGATTTGATCGGTTAGACGACTCAATCTGATGGGTCAGTTCCTATAAAATTATATTTGAACTCAACTTGATTGCATATTCGATTCAGAGTAAATATGCCCCAAATTTTCACGTTGGTTTCGGTTTGACTTCATATCGATTTTTCTAAATTTAAAACTAATTTGATCTAACCTAAATAATCGGTTTGGGTCAATTTGTATGGTTAATTTGATCTAGTTCTCGCCCCCATACAAAACCGCACATGACCCGTACCTAATATTTAGTTCAATTCAGGTAGTAAAGTGCGAGTTAGGCTCGGGTTGACTTGAGGTTGGGTTCTGATTGGGATACATATCGGTACGAGAACTACCATTCTTAAACAAAATTACATGTACAATGGTTGGATTGGAATACTAAACATTTGCAGACAAATAACGATCTATTTTATTTTTTTATCCAAATTCATTTCTCATTGTTCAATTCTATAATCATGTAGACGGTTTAGGACCTCTTGCGTTACCAATCATACCAAAATTAATTTGTATAGTAGATGTGCATAGTCTAGTATTATAGTGCATATAATATTTCAAGCACCTACAATATTTGATTGTGCTCGGCCCTCACAGTCACAAGACAATTGTTGACACGCCGACAAATTGAACCTTAAAATTTTCAACTGTAGTCATATAATCTTCATGAAATTATTTAACAAGAGAAATGAGGTTGTAAAAAGTAAGGGTTGACAAAACCGGACCAGAATCGTAAACTGGTTTGGAACTGATGGTTTTATTTTGGTCTTAGTTTTAACTTTTAAAAAACTATAATTTATGGGCTGCTGTCCATTTTTATGAGTAAAAAACTATGAAAGCGGAACTAGGATGATAGGTCAAAAAAGTTCTAAAATCGAGTAAAATCTGACTCAAACCTTAATAAAATCTTACATAAAACTTAAAATTAGCTATAAACTCTCTTAATTACTTAAAACTCGATTAAAATATAATAAAAATATATATTTTACATTATATTTTAATTTTTTTAATATAAAATAAAACCGAGTTAAAATCGAAATGTCACTAGAACCGTTGGTTCTGATGCTGATTTCAAAAATTGAGTTATGATACTATTTCTATTCCGAAATAAAATCGAGTCAGACCGTATTCAACCCTAGTAAAAAAGTTAGTATCCTTTTGGATTATAGACGCTTAGGAAACCCATCGCAGTTGGTGATTAGAACATTTAAAAGTGATTATTATGAGGATTAAAAATCTCTGGGTATCTTGATTTGATTAATCCACCTCTCCCATGTTGATTAAAAAACTAATCCAGTTCGTACGGGCTCACATTTGGACAATACGGTTTAGCTTTTAGGTGCTGGTGGGTCGGGTCGGTCCTGACGCGACAGTCTGGCACCCAAATGGACGCTACATCTCTCTCTCTCTTTAAAACCTCCAGCAGCCGCCAGCCAACCACACGGCTTTCTTAATTGTTCAAATTGGAAGGCTCCCCTGTTTTCGTTTTTCACAAATTTTACGTTGAAATGAACGTTAATTTTACATTACTCTGCCTGTTACGTTTGTTGATTAGTCAGCTGAATCAGCAGAGAGAGAGAGAGATAGAGAGAGGTAGAGAGAGAAAGTTCCTGCTTTTCTGGCTCACATGGTGTTTTTCCATTTCCATCCTCGTGTTCTTTCTTATCTTTGGTAAACTGCGAGATAAAATAGTGTCTCTCTTCCCCTGTCGTCTTCCATTTGAACTTACTTCTTCTTCCACAGACTTTCGAAATCATACCCAGCTGAGGAAATTTCCCCATCGTTCTCTTTCGCCGCCCCTTTTGCTTGTTCGAGCCTCTGACTTCGATTCCATTTTCAAAACCGCGGTTTTAGGTCTACCCTTTTGCTTGGAAGGTTGGGTTTGTTTCTTTCTCGTATTCCTTTCTTGATTCTTTTTTTTTTACTCATTCTTTTCCGAGATTCCCACTCCTATTATTGCGTTTGTTTTGGTTATTTAAAAAAATTGCAATTTTGTTTCAGAAACCCACATGCAGGGTATTGTGTTTGTCTGATCTGGATTGGATCACAAGGATCTTTTCTCCTTTCCTACTTCCAGAGGAGATTAGTGGGTTTCATAGTTTTATTGAACCCTTCTTTGGTTTATTTGAGATTCGAAGAAGAAGAAGCTTTGCACAAGGGGAGAAGAAGGTGAGATTTCTTGGTTTTTTTCCCAGATCGTTGCTTTGGGCCCACCCCAAAGACTCTTTTCTTCGTTCTCTACTGTAAGAACCCAAGGTTTATCTTCTCTGTTTGGATTTGACCTGGCTGCTTTTGAACCACGGGAAAGATTACTTAGAATTTCCACCATTTATAAATGGTGAACTAGCTATTGCTGCGGATCATCTCATCGTTTCTTAGATTCACAAAAACAAAATTGGGGATCGTTAGAGCGTTGATCTTGGGTCTGGTAAGTGTCGTACTTGGATGGTTTTTGGCTGCTCCCTAGTCTGTTGCTGGTCTTAGATATATTGAGATATGGCGGCCATTGATGTGTCCAAGTATGCCCATAGCTCAGTACACAAGGCCATAGCTATGAGGGATCTCACAACTCTGAGGAAAATCCTAGGTGGACTTCCAAAGCTTTGTAATCCATCTGAAATTGAAACAGAAACTGCTTCACTAGCGGAAGAGGAGAAAGCCGATGCGATCTCTGCTGTGATCGATCGACGCGATGTGCCCAATCGAGACTCGCCACTTCATTTGGCTGTGAAAATTGGGGATGAAACTGCCACTGAAATGCTTATGGCTGCTGGGGCAGATTGGAGCTTGCAAAATGAACAAGGGTGGAGTGCTCTCCAAGAAGCAATATGTAATAAACAAGAAAGAATTGCTATGATCATAGTTAAGCATTATCAGCCCCTTGCGTGGGCAAAATGGTGTAGAAGATTGCCTCGTTTGGTTGGGACGATGCAAAGAATGCGTGATTTTTACATGGAAATTACTTTCCATTTCGAGAGCTCTGTGATTCCGTTCATATCGAGGATTGCTCCGTCCGATACTTACAAGATCTGGAAAAGGGGAGCGAATTTGAGGGCTGACATGACCCTGGCTGGTTTCGATGGTTTTCGGATTCAACGCTCGGATCAAAGTATTCTTTTTCTTGGCGATGGATCCGAGGATGGGAAAATACCTTCTGGTTCGCTCTGTATGGTGTCTCACAAGGAAAAGGAGGTGATGAATGCTTTGGATGGGGCTGGTTCTCAAGCGAGTGAAGATGAAGTTAGGCAAGAAGTGGCTGCGATGTCTCAAACGAATATATTCAGGCCCGGAATCGATGTTACTCAAGCTGTTCTTTTGCCTCAGCTGACATGGCGGCGTCAGGAGAAGACTGAAATGGTCGGGGCTTGGAAGGGTAAGGTCTATGACATGCATAATGTGGTCGTGAGCATCAAATCTAGGAGGGTCCCCGGAGCTATGACAGACGATGAGTTTTTTTCCTCATGTAATGAAAACGAAACTGAAAGCGAAGAACTGGACGACATTTTAACCGAAGAAGAGAAAAGACAGCTCGAAAATGCACTTAAGCTAGACTCATCTGAGTTGACCGAAGAAAACGGAGAAGGAAGTATTGGTCCCCGGCATAGCTGTTACGAGCCTAGAGAAATTTCCATTGAAGACATGAATGGATGTGCGAATGGAGAGGCTAAGGCCGAGAAGAAAGGATGGTTCAATGGATGGAGAAAAAGAGAAGCGAAGCCCGAAGGGCCGAGAAAGAATGCTCCCCCGAGAAGTTCTTTATCTGTAGACGAGAAGGTGAGTGATCTTTTCGAGGAACCAACTTCAGAGAATCAAAACAAACCCGGAAGGCATTCTGTAGAGATTGCTACAAGGGGAGATGAGCTCCGAAGAGGAAGAGAGAACAAGTCATCATCATCATCTTCTTTTAATAGTGAAAGTCGGAGCAATAACAAAGACGGGGCTCGGGAGAACGAGTATAAGAAAGGGTTGAGACCAGTTCTTTGGCTAGCCCCGAGCTTTCCATTACAAACCGAAGAGCTCCTGCCGTTGCTTGACATTCTTGCTAATAAGGTCAAGGCGATACGCAGATTGAGGGAACTACTTACCACAAAACTTCCAGCTGGAACGTTTCCGGTCAAGGTACGTGCATGTTTAGTGTTTTTCTTACTCTCATGCATTCCTATTTAGTAATCTACAATTTCAGTTTATAGTTGGTGGATATACGAAGATCACATATTTTCGGTTTTCACAAACGGAGAAATTGTTACCACGAATTCACTCGGCTTTTTCTTGCTAATATTTTTGGCCTTGGATATACTAAGATCAATGGTACTTCACTCGGCTTCTTGTGGTCAACGACTGCTCTGGCCGAGGGTGCTGACCTACAAAAAACCGATGGAAGTGCCATAGAATGAAGCTCGAGGTGGAGAGTCGTTAAACGATAAATGGATTAATTTTATTGTAGAGTTCTAAATTTCAAATAGAAGTACATTATTTCTTGAACACCTTTAATCGATATAATGCACATTTTCGAATAACAACACAAAGTGTTATCCTAGAAAGCTCTTGTATTAATTTGTGAATCTTGTGAATCTCGGGATCCGAATAATTTATCTCACCCTTAGTTCTTTTGTTTGGTAAGGAACTAATCTTGTTTCGTTATAAAAAGCGACGAAACAAGGTAGAAGATACATCAGGAAAAGTTACACACGATCGAACTACTGTAATTTCCGATCGTGGGTTAGTCGTATCGTAAGGTACTTGTCTTAATTTGCTTACTCGTTTTATTTTTTTATCAGGTTGCGATTCCGGTTGTTCCCACGATCCGAGTGATAGTGACTTTCACAAAGTTCGAAGCGCTGCAGCCGATCGATGAATTCACGACTCCGCCATCAAGCCCCTCGGCGGTCGGCAGAGACAGCCCCGGAGCGTCAAATTTGCCCAACTCGTCATGGTTTCAGTGGATCAAAGGCTCGTATCAACGGCCAAACTCCTCCTCGGGCAGTTCGAGCAGTAGGATAGAGAACATTCAAGACCATTTTGCCATCCCCCATGATTATACTTGGATCACGGCCGAGGCAAAGAAGAAGAAAATGCAGGAGAAGAACAGATCGAAACGGAGTAGAAACCAGAACCGATGAAACGAGGTAAGTAGATAATTAGATATGCATTAGTTTCCCACTAAACCAGTGATTTGTGACGCTTTATATATCTGTCTATGATTGGATCAAGAAATTATTATTTTTTATCTATTTTTTTTTATTGAATGTTGTTGGCTATGGTTGCTCATTAAGCTTATCGAATAGTCCATTTGCCTTAGTTCATCTAGACCCTTTGCTCCATTTACGGGTCCTATCCAGTTCTGGAGGACAATGGTGCCACATTCGGCTAAAGGATGTTTCTTCACAATGATGAGATGCAGAGTTCCAGTCCCTTGGCGATAGAATCTTTAATTAGAGGAGGAAGAATCTCTTTCAATTTTACAAGCTCTTGGTCGAGGGTTCTGACAATGGAGGGTATTGGTTGGTCTGGTCGAGTAAAGCGCCACTAAATGAAGTATAATGTGCCCTTTATCGAAACCTCCTCTAGTGCAAGTGCTCGATCCTAACTTCTACATGTTACACTAGTTATACGAGTTATAAAAGCCTCGTACATTTGGCTATTCTCAGCTCGGAACATACCTGCAATCACCGCCGGACGGGTGCCCGGAACGAAGCCAATAATAACTATTTAAAACTTGTCCGAGTGCCAGTACTGTGCTGGATCCTTGTTTCGATCGAGGCGGGTAGCCACCCATTGCCAATAAAGCATAAGATAAAGAGTATGTATAGTTGTTCATGTCCACTTAATAAAGAACGTACCTTAATTCCAGCTGTCTGGGTTGCAAATTAGAGCACAAGTATCTGCTATGGCTTCTTGTTTAAGCATTTCGTATTTGAATTCGAACCATTCTCGGAATGCCTAGCAAAATAATACAGTTTGCTGCCTTACTTGTGACTCCGACTCGTTTTATAGTAGTTCCGAACAAGAACATTGGAAATCGTAGCCTCAAATTCAATCGAGATGATCATTTCACTTGTGCCATTTGATCAAAGCTTGCAAATCTTAACAATTTTGTTCAATCCGGCTAAAATTAACATCAGCTTTGATATAATTATAATAAGGCTGAGTTTTTTACTTCGACAAACAAATGAACACTTTCTACCAACCTTAACCTATACCATTGGTTGGCCTTCACAAACGTCGCAGATTGTAAAGCCTAGACCCACGCAATATGGACACTTGGCTCCTTCCTCCACCCATTCCATAAACTGCATTTACATTGCTTTATAATATAACATGAAGTCATAAAAAAATTAGCATTTGATGTGGTTTGTGCACATACCTGTGGTTCAACGTTTGGTTCCCCTGTTCCATCACATTCTGGGTAAAAAAAAAAACAAATTAGACTGGAATCAAAGGTTTCACTATGTAGCAGTAAAGGTCAATCCTAAATTATTTGTCCAGTAAAAGAAAACTCCATAGAAATTGTTGCTTGAAAATATAATTGCTAAAACGCAAGTGCACGTGTCGCAACGTAGTAATAAAAATATTGATCTCACGAAGTCAAATCTCTACTTTAAAGAATAAATTGCAAAGTATCATAAAGAATAAAGAATAACATTAACGGTTTGATTTTTGTATCTATTTTCTACTCCTAGATTAAACAATTAATTAAAGTGTCTAACTAATATCTTAAATTAAGCAGAAAAATAAAGTTGGTGGTCGAATTGAGAATTCGTAAAAATCTCGACTAAGACTTTCCGTAAATTGATTTACTTGAACTGTCTTCGGTGGATACTGCAGCATTAGTCACAACATCAGTTTAGTTCCCGTCCGACCACTTATAAACCGGGGCTGGTGTTGTCTCTATGGTTGGATTTAAGAACAAGTTCGATTTGACCGCACTAGGTTGAAATGAACATGATGAAAACACTCTTAGCTAAATTGTGCCACTTGATCTAACCACCTAATGGTTTTAATACACGTCTTAGCAACACGCAATGGTGTATTGTCGTGGTTCCCTCTATAATATCAATGCAAAACAATAATTTCGTAAATAGCACTTAGCAATTACGCAAAGGTGTAATGTCGTGATTGCTTGAGAAATAATCACAACAAAACAAAAATATATCAGCTCTTATTAAAACGAGTTCTAAAAGATAGCATGCAATTTCATTAAGCAAATCAATCTATGAAAAACCCTAATTTTAATTCAAACGAAATAGTTCTCCAATAACTATCAGGAGTTCATATAATTCACGAAAGTTAAAACGAAAAACAAATGGAGAGAATTTTGGTCCTCGCCCGTCAAAAGTCGTTTGTCGCACAGCCTCGTTCCCTCGCCGCCGTGAACCTCTTCTTCGGATTTACGCCCGAAGCTTGATCGTGAATCTCGTTCTCTAATTCTAGCACAACCAATCCATGGTATTCTCGTTCCTTTATGTAGACTACGTGCAGCTCCAGCAGATTTGGGAAGCTGTTACGATTTAGAGGAAGATCTGGGACGATTTGGAAAGTAGTTGAGATTAGGAAGAATTTCCAAATCTTCAAAGATATTCTTGTTTTTAAATTTGAATTTGAATTGATTCTTCCTTCTTTTTTGTGATTCTTCCAGCTTTTATCTATATTAATCTTCTGCAATTGCATAGAAACAAAAATCTTGTGATAATAAAAAATATACGAAATATCGGGCAAAATCACGTAAAAACAGTATCACTGATGTTGTGGCATCGGTGCAGCATTATCCCTAAAAATCTAATTATTTCAATTAAATCATTACTGATTCTTAGCAATTTGACTACTAAAACTTCGTGAATATTAAGTATTTTTGAGACTTAACAGAAATACGAACAAAAGTATGGGGATTAATGTACCGGTACACAACAAGCGACCCTCGCCACGGCACGAAAGGCATTTGTTTGCGGCATTATTAGCCTTGCCTTTAGCTACTTTTCTGTAGGGTCTTCCCACCGATTCTCTCCAAGAAGAAATACTCTATGCTCGGATTCCTCCACTCTTCCATCATTTTCCTTCCCGACTGTCTTCTGTGATAATAGTTAATCTAGTTAGAGTTATATTGTTGTTTATTTTTCATGCATATATTTGGCTGATGATGTGGTAGGTGTCTAGTAGTGTATGCAGGTTTATTTGGTAGTTTCTCATAACGTAGAAAGTTAGTGTGTTTGTTGGTTAGTTTGAATTTGGAAAATGCCTAGAAAATAGAAGAACGTGAAAGTGGATNCACAAGAAAGAAAGATTTTCGTATTAGAATGCATTTGAATCTGATTCCATTTTGTATCATATGACCCGGTATGCCTCCACTAATTCTATGTCCATTCAGGCCATTCTGATCCAGCAAAGTTAAAAGATGCAGCACAGGATGTACAAAAGCTATCATCGAGTGATCTAAGGAAGCGTCGACTTGAAATTAAGGTAGGATCAAAGTTTGTTCTTTCGTTTGGGAACTAATACATCACAATGAGGAGCGCTATTGACTATTTCCATTACATGCGGTGATATACGTTACCCTAAAATGAAATTCAGTAATTGTACGTGTAGACTTTGTTATAAATATAGGTGTTCTTTCCTTATATTTTAATTATTGTTCACGAGGTATGTGTCCGGATTGACTAAAGTTCCGATAGTTAGCTCTAGGTCTTCCGGTAAAACCAACGTTGATGAAGACGTGTAGGTGAACTATTATGGGGTGGGGATTGAAACTTTCCATGAATTTCCCATTTCTCACTCAACAATGGAGCATTTTTTATTTCTTTTTTTGAGGATCTACGAATCAAATGATATTTTTGTTAATTTATCACAGTTCTTGTGCTAATGGATGGAGGACATCTTACAGTATTTATGAGTCTCAAAAATAAATTGTTTGGGTAACATTACTGTATGATATTGTCTATATGAAGGGTTGTTTTTCAAATCTCGTAAAATTTTAAAAATAAAATAATCAGATTGGTAGTAAGACTTGTATATTCCATATTTGTATAAAATTTGGATGGTATTCACTGTTTACTTTTAGACCTTTGAAACACGAATGTTGTGGAGATGCTTGTTCATGAAGAGAAAACTATTTTACTTATGTCACTTGGACATAAAAAACAAGATGATTAAAACAACCGTAAAATATGAAACAGTGAAATTATTGGTCAAACAAAATTGATTGTCAGTCTTCAACCGTGTGTTTTGACGAACTGTGAATAAGTAGTTGTGTTGAGTTAGGAATATTATGATTTGTACAATTTGAGGGGCGAAGACACTTTGTTTTGTGTTGGCTTTAGGGTTCATTATGAACATTTAGTGAGTCTCATTCAACACTCTCCTTTAATCATTTTGTCAAATTTTGATATTTTTTATTGATTTCAGGAATTGATGGAGACATTAAAAATGCCATCAGATGCAGATTTGATGAAAATTGCTATTGTTGACTTGAATAATTCATCTCTACCATTGGAAGATCGCCAGCATGCTCTTCAAGAGCTTCTAATACTTGTTGAGCAGATAGATAATGCAAATGGTAAGTGATTGTTCTGCTTGTAATTTTGGCCTCAACTGTTTTTGGTGGATATTACCCTTGATAACTTGAAATTAGTAAATTTAAATAATTGAAAAAATATGAGGGCTCTTGAGTGTTAATAGCTATTAGGTAAAAGACAATGATATTTGGTCTATTTCTGCATGGTGTTCTTCAATCAGTTTTAACTTGTCGGTCGGTGTAATGGAAAACTCAGTTTGAGTGAATGGTCTTTTTGATTACATTGGTCATTGAATCTGTATGATATCAAATCATCTTCAGGTTTCTATTCTCTTCTGTAAATTCCCTTGTCATTGGTTTTAGACTTGAACAAATTGGGGGGCCTTACTCTGGTTATAGAGGAACTTGCTCATCCAAACCCAGATAATAGGAGGCTTGCAGCTTGGATAATTGGCAAAGCGAGTCAAAATAATCATGTTGTTCAAAACCAGGTATCCTAGTTTGTGATAGTCATTTTTGGGATCCCCGTATTCTGCATTTTCAGATACCATCATTTCACTCACTTTTTGTTTATTAAATATCCAATATCCAGGCCCTAGAATATGGTGCACTACCAAAACTGATGATGATGGTCCGGTCCGATTTTGTTGAAGAAGCCACAAAGGCATTTTATGCTATTTCATCCTTGATCAGAAACAATTTCAACGGTCAGGAATTGTTCTACGCAGAGGCTGGAGTGTTGATGCTTCAGGTTGTAGTGCAAGTTATTTGTGATGAACGAATTGCTAAAACATGTTACTAAAAGTTCTAATTTTACAGGAGGTTCTTAGCAATGCAAGCATAGATATCAGACTGCGCAAAAAAGCTATTTCTACTGTTTCAGATCTGGTGGAGTATCAACTTGAAAATGAGAATAGATATGAGCTTCCTTTTTTCAGTAATCATCTCTTCTTGAAATCTGTCGTGGATATTACTGCTTCAATTGACATCGATCTCCAAGAAAAGGTATTTTCTTTAATATTTTGATATGATTGTAATATTATAGAGGTAAGTACTGATAGTTAAACGTGGAAGTTTTGCAGTAGTTAGTAGGAGTAGTGGTTAGAGGAGGTTATGAGTTAATGAGATAATAAATAAAAAGATAATGTTAGATTTAACTTCTTAGCATACATACTTCTCATATCTTATGACATGTTATTAAGTGATTGGTGTGATAAATATAATAAATAATTATTTTAATTATTATATATTAATATATTTTAACTGGACCAATTACATCCCATTACGTCAGAATATATGCGAAGATAGTAAATCTAGGATTATTCCAAATAAAATAGAAGATTGATAGAGTATGACATCATTGTGATAGTGATCAATTGTGGAGGTTTGGGAGCCATTAAAGTCTCTCTATTGTACGTTTTCGTATTCAATAAATCACTAAGATCCTTTCGGATCTTATCATATTTGTTGTTGAATTGAAGTTTCATTCTTTTTGTTCACACCGGTGATTGTTACTCCAAATAAACTTGACATTACTCCAAATAAAATAGAAGATGGATAGAGTAGGACATCATTGTGGTAGTGATCAATTATGGAGGTTTGAGAGTCCTTAAAGTCTCTATATTGTACGTTTTCGTATTCAATAAATCAATAGGATCCTTTCGGATCTTATCATATTTGTTGTTGAATTGAAGTTTCATTCTTTTTGTTCACACCTGTGATTGTTACTATAATGCATTTCAGGCCCTTTACGCCATCAAGAACCTTCTACTTGTGAGAGACACCGAAACAATGATTTTTAAAAACTGTAGATTAGAAGATGCATTGGAGAGGATGGAGCATCAATTACGGGATCTAATGAAGGACGAACTTCACAGAGAATATGCAATCGACTTAGAAAGACTACGCCGCGAAGTAGAATTTATTTTACTTCAAAAGCTGGAGAAGGTAATTAACCGTAGATTAAAATTGTACTGGGTTGTGGTAAATTGATGTGAGGAATAACCATACGACTGACTATCTTGGCAGCAAACTCTGGTTCCAACATAACCGATCCACATATTTGTACGGTTGTCATTTGGATCCAAAAGTTCACAGCTTTGATGCTCACAGGAAAAGAGAAGACTGCAAGAAGGTTTCCATATAGCCAGGTATTTAGTAATTTATTAGTGTCAATTAGAAGCCTCTGGTTCTTGGTATACATACTGATGGATCAATACTTACAAATATTGGGTCCCTAAAAATCAAATCAAGTTTTGTTCAAATGACTATGAGTTGGTTCCCAGTCTCAATATTTGCTGTTTTGATTCAGAACTGGGGTGGAATCGGACCAAACCAATCTGTGCCCATCTCTAGTTTTCTCTTTGTTAGCATTATTCATCGAACCAATATCATGCCCACGATGCTTTGCCCCCGGTAAATATGCATTAAACAATTTCAATTTGGCTCACAATATTAGAAATACAAGGAAGCAAAGATTCAAAGCGAGCTTTTGAAGGTCGAAGATGAAAAATCCATCAGAATTGCTCCAACAATCTTAACTTGGTACATTCTTTCTGTTCTTTGTTCTTGCATCAGCATAATCAGAGAGATTTTGATAGTAGAAAACATAGATTCGAGAAGTAATAGACTTTTCGGTCAAAAAAAGAAGAAAATGAGGAATATTTCAAAACAAATTATGGGAGTAAGAAATCTCTCCACTCTTATCAGAATGTAAAACCAGCCATGGAGGATAAAGCTTCATGCTGACAGATATAAGATATGGGAGCAAAGAACAAACTTCTTTTATAAAAATGCTCAATTTCTTCTTCATTTTTCTATGCAAAAGGAACTTGGGTTAACTCTAATTAAAACAAAATTAACTGCAAATGATGATATCTTGCAAGGCTTCCCACAAATACAAATAAAAAGCCAAGAACACATCCTTTTAGGGCTCTAGCAATTGGGATAGAAATAATACCCAAAGTCAATGAAAAGTGTGTTCAAACTCATCGAAAATTGGATTCAGAACTGTAGAAAAAGCCCGTAAATGTAATGAAGGGAGGAGATTCTACTGCTATCAGAGAAAAACTGGCAGAGAGAAGCAAAGGGAGGAGAAACCAGAGCTGGGGACAAGCCACATTGTTGGTGAATCAAATCAAGTCTGGACCCGCCAGATCTCGAAGAAAAACACTAGAGAAGAAGAGAAGATTGCAGATTTATCTCACTGTTAATGAGGTTTTTTCATTGATTTGGATCGATGAATGAACCACTGAATGAACACCATCCTTGAGACTGAGACATCATAACCACGAAACGGCCAACTGGTGGGCACGAGCCAGTTCAGCTCGATTTTATTTCGAAATTGAACTGAAATTCACAGTTCTGAATTTTTTGAACCGGTACCCGAACCTTCAGATTTAAAATTAATTTTAAGATTTATATCAGATTTTATTAGGGTTTAGATCAGATTTTACTTGATTTTAAAACTTATTTGCCTACGGTCTCGGTTTTTTGGTTTTTTAATCCTAAAAATCGACATCGGCTTATAAATATCGATTTTTTAAAAATTAGAATAAAGATCAAATTAAAACCGACGATTTCAGTTCAGTTTACGATTTTGATCTGGTATTGCCCACCCGCACAGGGCAACCTTAGTCTTCAATTAACTTTCACGCAATGAATGGTCGATCAGCAGCCAACGTCTGAAATTTTGATTTTTTTTTAAATTACATCTTTATCTCAAGGTGGAACCATGGAAGAGCCCAACAAAGAGGATGACTCTAGACTTCCGGCAGTTCTTTATTTCATAAAAAAGAGTTGGTTTTCTCAAATAAAATCCTATAAATTATTATGGGTTTGAAAAAAATTAATTAATTTTAAGGAAAAATTAAAACTTTGAAACTAGAGAATAATTGATGATCAATTTTACACAATTTCATTTTGTTTGAACGGTAAATTCTTGAACATGTTCGTATTTTAACAAGTAACCGTATGAATGCCGTTATGGACCGGAAACCAAACCCCATTTCAAATGTGGTCACCCACTTACTAATTGGGAGGCTAAGTCCCATATTAGAATTGACCAAATTAAGAATTTGATTTTTTGACCCTCTTTCAATAATGATAGATTTCAAAGAATGTTAAATATTTATTAATTCAATTAAAATATAAATATAAATAAATAATTAACATATTTATTATACTAATCGATATTGTGCATGTCAATGAGTACGATAAAAAAATAATCTAACGCTAACCCGCGACTCGTTTGGACGTGGAAGCATGGGTATAAGGCCAAAACAAAAGAAGCCCAGCAAAAGAAAAACTGGTGGATGCAATTGGTTTAGGATAACGTGGCTCACTCTTCACACAAACATGCAATCCAGGAAACCAAACCAAACCTCAACTCACAACTCAACCATTAGCTTCCCACCACTATTCTTCAGCTGAACAAAACCATGGTGGCTACTCCGGCAGATGCCCGGATTTCTCTCCATGCCGCCGCCCATTTACGCGATGCAACTGGGCTGGCCGGCCGGAAGTGGAGGACTGTCAAGTTCAGTAATGGGGAATTCATGGGAACCAAGCTCAAGTTTGATCAAATTAAACTCGGAAATTCTTTCGGTTCTAAGAATTTCAAACCTCGTACCTGCATGTCTCTGACTGCAACCGCGCCAGCCGATTCCAATGTAATGATAATATAAGCTCAAACCCCAGTGCACTAAGCTGTAAATGATGCTCTAGAATGTCTTTAATGGCAGTCATTGCAGGTGAAGGAGATTGAAGAGAAGAGAGATGCTAGGACGGTTTTGGCCGTCATTTTAGGTGGAGGAGCCGGGACCCGTTTGTTTCCGCTCACAAAACGACGGGCAAAACCAGCTGTAAATTTGTACCTTTGATGAGAGAATTTGCTAAAAATTGTTAGTGTTTCATAGTCATTGATTGTAAACAAATGCAGGTACCAATAGGAGGAGCTTACAGGCTAATCGACGTGCCGATGAGCAATTGCATCAACAGTGGAATCAACAAAGTCTATATTCTTACTCAGTTCAACTCGGCATCGCTGAATAGGCATCTTGCCAGGGCTTATAACTTCGCCAGTGGAGTCACATTCGGAGATGGCTACGTTGAGGTACAACATGTCCAGCCAAATTGTACAGATCTTGAGGCATTAGTTTTATATAAATGAAGGAGACTTTTTGAGTTCCGTGGCAGGTTCTTGCAGCCACCCAAACGCCTGGAGAAGCCGGTAAAAGGTGGTTTCAGGGCACTGCTGACGCTGTCCGACAATTTCACTGGCTTTTTGAGGTATTTAAGAGTCCTGCAATAAAAAGAATTCTGATATGAAAGTGGTGTAGAGCTACACGTTTACGATCAACATTTGAATATGTGAAAAAGATTCCTATAGAATGCACGAAAGAAAGACACAAAAAACACAATTATCTAATAAAATAGATGAGTAAATCCCAAGAACACAAAATGATGGGCACTTAACGGAGACTCCATCTTCTCCTTGATGAGCAATTAATGGAGGCTCACATCTCCACTAGTTTTCCCTAAATTCTTTGATATCCCTCCAAAACACAACCCTAACATATTTATACTAGCTCTAAAATTAATTCTACTGGCTGAACACAAAATAGCAACATAAAGAAACTGAGCTTCCTGGACTTGGCTTGATGGTGGGCTATTATTCAACATAATTGAAAAGACTTCAAGGTTTGGGCTCTTATCACAATCCTATTTGCGATTTGATAAACTATTTTTTATTCCTTTTTTAGAATTTTCATTTTTACTCATCACTGGTCCTACAAACAGAAGTAGAGACAAATATAGAGAGTATTTAGCAAGTTCATTTCTTGAATATTAAATAATATAAGTACACAAAAGTAAAACAAAAAACATACTACAATCATAGCCTTCAACTGTTATAGGATGCAAGAAGCAAGGAGGTTGAGGATGTGCTGATCCTATCAGGAGATCACTTGTATAGAATGGATTATATGGACTTCGTCCAAGTAAGTCACAAAATACATTCTCAGTTTCATTAAAACAACTTGATAACAACAGCAAAGATTGTTTCTTGGATTTTTTTTTTTAATTTGTCAATAAATTTTCAGAATCACAGACAAAGTGGTGCAGATATCACAATTTCAAGCCTTCCAATGGATAATAGGTAAGGTAAGTCAATTTGTTTCTGAATTTGTCTCATACCAATTTTGAATCAAATTCTGCTCCATTTTATGATAGTCGAGCCTCGGATTTCGGTCTGATGAAGATAGACAACAAAGGGAGAGTACTTTCATTCAGTGAAAAGCCTAAAGGAGAGGAACTCAAAGCAATGGTAATTAATTCTCAAATAAAATAGCACTAGAAACTGGTTTGAAGATTTCACTAAAAAATTCTGAATTTTGCATTGATATTTTTACAATAGCAAGTAGATACAACAGTGTTAGGACTTTCAAAAGAAGAAGCTCAAAAGAAACCTTACATCGCTTCCATGGGAGTGTATGTCTTCAAAAAGGAGATTCTTTTGAATCTGTTAAGGTACCCTGCACAAACAGTTAACATCAAATTCACCATATAAAAAAAGCTAACCCCAATTTTGAATTGGATTAATCGAGTAAACCTTTTGGTCAGATGGCGTTTTCCAACGGCCAACGACTTTGGATCAGAGATAATTCCTGCCTCAGCGAAGGAATTCTTCGTAAAGGTTTGCGCTTCATCTTCTGCAATATGTTATATTGTGTGTTTCTTTTCTTAAATTTTCAAAATTTCTTTGCAGGCTTATCTGTTCAACGATTATTGGGAAGATATAGGGACTATCAGATCTTTCTTTGAAGCAAACCTTGCCCTCACAGAAGATGTAAGGAACATCCCTCCCCACAACCACCACACATAGAGGATATTTCAGAGAAAAACATAACTTTTTTTTCTTTTTGTACACTTCAGCCCCCGAGGTTTAGCTTCTATGATGCTACAAAGCCAATGTATACTTCAAGAAGAAACCTGCCGCCATCAAAGATTGACAACAGCAAGGTCAGTAGTTCAGCCATTGCCTATTTGTACAGCCACATGAGCAAGTAATGCTAATATTGAATATTAGTTAAATAATACAGAGTGGTTTTCTGGCAAAGCAAACCAGTGTCTTTTCCTTTTATGTTTCTGATATGCCCCTTTTCATCTGATTCTCACTCAGATTATCGATTCAATCATATCACATGGAAGTTTCTTAACAGATAGCTTCATAGAGCATAGTGTGGTAGGAATAAGATCTCGAGTCAACTCAAATGTACACTTGAAGGTTTGTTCTTCTCTTCTATCTGGTTTCTGCAACATATCATCTCATTTAAATGGCCATGCCAAGAACAACCTATATCGGTTTGCAGGACACAGTGATGCTAGGGGCTGATTACTATGAAACTGATGCTGAAAGAGCTTCATTGTTAGCTGAAGGAAGAGTTCCAATTGGAATAGGAGAAAATACAAAAATAAAGTATGAAAAGACCTTCAATCTTTCAACCTTGTTTCTACTTCATGAAATGTAAAAAAAAAATTCCTTTTTTCTCCTCATTGGATGTAAATGTTTTCTCTGTAGGGATTGCATCATTGACAAAAATGCAAGAATTGGAAAGAATGTAACCATTGCAAACTCAGAGGTACAGTTCTCCACACTACAGATAAATGAAAAACCTGCAAATAAACATTTTTATCTTGGCACCGTGATAAATTAATTTTTAATTTTCACTCATTTATTTTTTATATGATTGATGGCAGGGGATACAAGAGGCTGATAGATCTTCAGAAGGGTTTTATATCCGTTCTGGTATTACAATTATATTGAAAAATTCAGTAATTGAAGATGGATCTGTGATATAGTGTATGATATTCTTGCCTTCTGTATTTTGTTTTTTGTTGAGTAGAATGAGTATCCTGAGATATAAGCTATTATGTCTCTTTGTCATCATCAATGATGGACGTAATGAATAAGAATCCCAATTCATATTCCAGATGTTCTACATTACATCACTTTTGAAGAATTATGCAAAGTGAACTTGGATTCAAGGGACAATGTTTTTTTTCTAGTATTTTGGAAATGAAATCAGAAAAAAAATAAAAGAAATAAATAAACAGAATTCCACGAAAAATTTTCAGATAAAAATTATTAGAAGAGAACAATTCAGTATTGACAAAAGAGAAAAAACAATCACGAGAGGACTTGCATGATTCATGAAAAACATAATGAAAGCTTGTAATTACATCTCATACTAGGTAAAGTTCATGGTAAAGGTGATGTAGTTCATTGGAAATCTACAAAATTTGCTGATCTTACGACTTATGTTGCTTTGTACACTTTTGAAGTTCAATCAAGCAATATTTCAGACATTGAAATCAACCATTATCAAAAACAGTTCTCAATCGTAGTAAACAATGACTAAATATGGACTGAAATCTAAACGTAAGATAAACATTACTATAATGGTATAGTAAGATGACACCACACATTTCAACAGAAGAAAGTGCCCAAACAGAATGCTTAACAGCAGTGACAGCTATTTCTTCAAAGCTAACAGATAAAATATGCACTTAATCAGAAATAGACTAGTCTTAAAATATTTAGGTATCAAGTATCAATTGAGATTTGATCATAATTTTTGTCAATAAAACTAGCTTCGGGATCAAATTGTATGTTGTAAACTAATGAGAATTTTGTCTCACAAAGACCTAAGATCATGCATCGTGCATCTAATATGCTTGTGTTGAGTCACTGACCCTTGCTATAAGATGGATCAAAAGTGAATGGTGATAGAGATAAGATGGATCAAAAGGACATAATGAATATCAACGATGTAAATTTGAGATTCAAAAAATAAACATTTATATAATTAATTCTTCACTGGTGAACATCAATTCGTTTTCATATCTTTGCAAGACAAACAATTCTGCTGATGTAATAATATTGGTGATCATACATTTCTGGTCAGAAAAAGGTTTCCTACCAGCTCTTCCTCCTCTATGGAGGTAATCAGTGGCAGTTCTTGGGAGGTCAAAGTTGTAAATATGAGTTGTTTCAGGCAGGTCAACCCCTCTGGCCAATATGTCTGTAGCTACTAGAAGATAACCTTCTCCTTGTCTCAACTCCTGTGCCAAAAAAAAACAAATCAGTAAGACAATCATAATAGGCAGATAGGAAGAAGACACAAATGGTGATGTTCTTGAATGAGCACAATTAATTAGTGACTCCATGATAAAGTAACATTAGATGGAAAACTAAAAATATATAGTTTAACTGAAAGTTAACCAGCGTAACTTTGACTGTTAAGATTGAAAAATTAGTTTCAAGATAGAAATTATGGAACTACACTTCCCAATTTTCAAAGCCAGGTGGTAATAAGAATCACATTCCTGAACGTGAGCCAACATGTTTGACCCATATTTAGTGCCTATACTTATACATCAGCTAGACTTACTGATAAAGATGCAGCTCGCTCATTATAGTTTATTTCTTCTTCAAGCAGGAGAATCTCAGAGCAACCCTTGTATGACGATTTCAGAAAATTAACCAATAGAGCCGTTGTTGGAGAGTTCCCAGCTTTTTTTGACTTCTCAGACTGAATTGTTAAGACTAAAGTCAATATAATAAAGAAGACTGAATTTAATAGGATAAGAGCCCTGGAACTCAAAACTGATTCTCAGCATATTATTCACCACATGATTTCTTCAGAGATCTCGCATAGTAGGATATTGCATACAAACCTGCTCACAAACAAATATAATGCCAGACTTAGGTGCATCACGGTGTAATATGGATAGGAAGTTCTGATACTTCTCACTCTTGCTGCATATCTGCATAGCAAAAAGTTAATTAAGAATATTAAAATGTATCATTTGATTAGGGAATAGTCCTTGCAAGAGAAGTTAGAAACAGTAATTAGTGAAAAGTTAAAGAGTTTGGATAACTCTTACCACCAATCTATGATGCAGACATGATGGCATTGGATTTATTGGACTACAATGAATATGAGTCACATTACTCTGTAAAATAAATGGAAGCTTTAACATGATATTGAAAATCCAAAGAAGTTTCATGTCACAAAGAAAATATCTACATACAAACCTTTGTCCATTTCTGCTGTACACAGTCACGTAAAAAGCGTCTATGCTGGGGAATAGATGCACTGGCAAAAACTGTCTGACGGCTATCAAATGAAGAAAATGATGTCAAGAGCTTACGAAGGGAACTGACTTGTTTTGTAGAGTTGAACATAAAATCAACCTGGAAGAGCATATATGAGTTGTAAAAATAAATATATTTAGAGAAAAATACCGGTTATATTTCAGCGTTCCAGAATCAGGAAATAATTTGTTTATATTGAAATATTTTCAGGGCCTTTCACGGATATATCAGAAGCAAACTCTCTATTTACAAAATCCACATCCTGCCTTGTGGTATGAATGAGGCATTAAGGCCCGCATTTACTACAATAAATGTTAGGTCCTTATGCTTAAAATAGTATTCTAACACCATTTAAACAAAAGAAAAATCCATATCGATCCAATTACCTCATCAACTACCATCACACGCAGTGAATCAAGATTAAAGATTTCCTTGTCTAGCATATGACACAAACTCCCAAGTGTTGCAACAACTATTGCAGGAGGCTCTGCCTGAAAAATTTAAAGAATCAAATAAAATGACAATTCTTTATTTCATATGCATAAATTATTCTCTTCCTACTAGTTTGATTCACAATTTTTTTCTCACAAATACTTAACCACAAAACTATAAGTTTAGATAAATAACATACCATGATAAGATATCAAAATTATAATCAAATAAAATACGAGCAGTAAATAATTATTTTCAACAATTTGCATTCATAACTTCTCATTAGTTTGATAGAAACTTCTAAATCGTTGGTTAGGAAGAGAAGACTCATTACAGCACTAAAAATTGAGAAAAATATTCTAATTTATTTCAGAAAAAGAAACTAACTGCAGTAATATGACTTGTGTCTGAAAACAAACTAAATAAAAACGTCTCCACAAATAAAAAAGAAAAAAGTGAACAATAGGCAGTGTAAACCTTTAGCCAAGTCTTGTGTCTTTTCAAAAGTCCTCCATCTAAAAGAGCCATGACCTCATAAGACTTCGGCTCTGACTCAGAGTTCACAGGATTTGCAGCCAGTTTCCGTGCAACTTTCGTAACCTGGTTGTGATAAGTTTAATATAGATACAAATTATATAAAGGAGACGGCGAAAAGGTGGAACCGAATGTGCAATAGTAGTTATGAAAGAATTCATCTGAATTTGTACTTGCATGCCAAGTTCTCGCGTGGGCACCACTATAAGGGCTTGCACAGCAGATCTTTGAATGCTTATGACTGAATATATCAGTAGCAGATATGCCAGCGTTTTACCTGAACCTGTCTAGAATACGAAAGAGCATAAACGACATTTACTTCTTGGGCACAAAATCCAGAATCTACAAAATAAAATTTAATCGAAACTACAAACGCAATGATAAAAGCTTGAATCTATACTGGCAGATGCTCAAAACCAACCTGCGCGTGAAGAACGCAATCGCGCCCTGAAAACAAAACCGGGAGAGCTTGTTTCTGTACCTCAGTGGGCACCAAAAAACCAACTTCCTCAACTCTGAAACTCGCCGCAAAAAAAAGGTTCACGAATATCGGAAAATTTATACAATTCAACTGTCACATGAACTTGTTGGAATTTGGAATTGTTTTCAACGCCAAATATTTACCTTCGCATCACATTTTCGGGAACGTAACCAGCACAAATTTCGCGAAGAGTGGAGACATTCTGATGAGTACTTGCCTCGTTCAAAGAAGAAGAGGAACGCAAAAGAGCTGGCGAATACCCTAATTTAAGTGAGAAACGTAGAACTTGGGTGCTCAGAGTAGAATTTGTCGAGCGGAAGCGCAAACGAGAAGAACGAGCACTTTCATCAAACGCAACATTCCATGAGAGGAGAGGATGAGCTGCTAAAAGCGAAGCCATAGCAGCCATTGAAGTCGCAAGATGGGCTACAAAAAAAAACCCTTCAATTTTGTTATTTAGCTTAATAATAAATTATAATACATTAAATATATTTCAATTTAATTAAATTTAAAATTACTCTTAATTCAAATGCATCAATATTCATCTATTTTATCATTTAACACAAAAATAATTGTGATTTATCATATACTCTCTGAGAGAACATATCACATGTAAATGAACATATAAAAATAAATAGGTGATATAAAATTTAATAAATAATTAAACTATCTTCAAATCACATACGTTATTTTGATCATGTTCTGAATTTGACTGTCAGTTATGGTCTAAAAGAACATCACTGTATCATATTTAAGAACTGTATTGACAGTCTCAAAATTACCTTCAAGGGTAATGTAAGCCTTGACGTACTGACTCAGTAGAGTTTTGTGTAATTGATATGACTTAATGCCAAAAAACACTCAAAGACAATTGAAAAAATAGGAGATATGACATAAATTTCAAGTTTGATATGAGAGATACTAGACCTCCATCAAACAAAGATTTAAAAAGGCATTAGTGAATTCTACCCGTCTTGAAAGAGGCTAGCCGCAATGTTGACTATTCTCATCTCTACTGTAGCTTATGAATTGACATTTAGTTGCAGTAGAAGTAGTGTTGACTCATCGCGCACACTTCTATTACCCCCACCACAATTGAAGCCATTATTTGCATCCAGAGTTAGATTCGTTCAAATCTTCTTATTATTTGCACATTTCATTGTGTAACGTATGAGTATCTTTGATTGCATAATAGTCAAAATTTTCGACATTTATTTGGGTTGTATTGAAGTTAATTTGATGTTTATTATATTTAAATAATTAATTAGCTTAATATTTGTTACCTCAGTCATTTTTTGTATATATTTGAATGCAAGCTAATATAGTATTTGACAGATAGATAGTATATTATTTTTTTTAATTTGACTTTTACTAAAGAATTTTTTATGAACCGATCCGACCCAAACCGAACTTCCTAGGTCGAGTTAGAGAAATCATTTGAGGGTCTCGAAAACCGATTATATCAGTTCCAATCAACTAAAAAATTGACTCAAATTGACTCACGTCTGTCCATACGTTGATGCATCAATTAATACAATTAAAATTTTATATTATGATAAAAAATATTCATAATTTCAGAATATCTATTGATAATTATTCTTTAATTTTTTAATATTTAAAATATTAATTACGAGTGCACTAATAATAGAAAGGATAATTGTTGAAGTCGCCCGCACGAGCATAGCTTAGTTGGCTCAGAGATGGTAGATTTGGTATAAAGAGCTTAGGTTCGACGTCTGCGCTGTCCTAATGTGGAAGTTGTTACCTTCAATGTTGAGGTAGCTCCTTGGGACATCAGGTTAAAGTCTCATATCTCTGGGTCGCTGAGTCACCGTGATTAACCATCTCACATGTTGTCGAGCCGGTGTGTGCGGGCCCTGGAGCGAGAGATTTTGCCTTTTGTTATAAAAATAATTGTTGAAGTCATAAGGTGTAAAGTAGGGGGACCAATTAGCAAAATCAAAAGAAATAATTTTCCAAACTCCAATGGATCCAAAGCGTCGGGATCAGTTTTCCGTATCTCTGTATTTCTTGCCTCCAAATTCTCTCTCCTCGACTTTCTTAGTTTCCTCGATCTCTTTAATTATTGTTCGAAAGTCCTGACTTTTAATTTTCAACCTTTTCTCGATTACCCATGGCCGGCTTCACCGCTTCGTCTTCTCCGGCGGATAGGGCTGTTGTTTCAGCCGCGACAGAATCTCTGAGTGGCGTTACCGACGACGGTTTCGAAGATGCCTGCAGTATTTGTTTGGAGCCGTTTGGCCTCCAAGACCCTGCTACTGTAAGCCCTATTTCCCTAAATATAATTCTGGGCTGAAAGTTCTTATCTCTTTTATGGTGCTACTGCATTCTGCGATGGTGGACGCTGATCGATATTTCAGATTAAGAAGATTCTTCTCTTTTTGCTCAATTTGGGGTTCGAATGATCCCGTATTTTTTTTTTTTCAGATTACCAGTTGCAACCATGAATACCATCTTCATTGTATTCTCGAATGGTGACCCTCATCTCTATCCTTCTTTCTTTCTTTTTTTTTTCAAAAATGCGATGCTCGAGATTAAAAACTTGGTTTTTTTATTCTGATTTTAAGGTCTCAAAGGAGTAAAGAGTGTCCAATATGCTGGCAGCTGTTTAATCTGAAGGACCCTGCCTGGTAAGTTGGATTGAGAAAGATCTCTCTTTTTTCCCTCAGTTTATGTGTTTTCTACAGCCAGGAGCTTCTAACTGGAATGGAAATGGAGGGGCGTTCCAGGAGAAAGGATCCTTCACCAACCACTTCACGTTTCAGAGAAGAAAGTAGAGAGGGGGTGAGTGGTTCTTTCTGTAATATAATTCAAGATTTCATTGCTTTTTGCTTCTGAACACCCATTGAAGAACCAGTTTAATCTTTCAGGATGGTTTCTTCTCTCCTGATGCTGACTCTGATTCTGATTCTGACGATAGAATCATGCTGCATCTAGCCGCGATGTTGAGTAGAACCGAGTATACTCGGTCGAGGTCGAGGGAGAATCAGAGTTTGTCCGGACTTTGTCCATCTCCGGTTCATGCTCTTGCATCTCGGGCTGATATTTCCTGTCACGGTTTAATTGGACCATCCAACGGAGCCTCCTCGTCATCTGGCTCAGCCTCTAAGGTTGATGTTCGAGTATCGGCCTCGAACAACGCTGGTGAACTCCCTTCTGAACCCAGGTAGATACATGTTGTGGTTGATCGATTTCTCTATACCCACCCTATCGGGTTAAGATTTTCAATAGTCTTGATAAAATATATGAACCCGAGTAGATCAAATTTAGAATGTGTTATGGCTCTCCACCCTGCACTTTATTCGGTGAATACTTCGTTCGGTCAGCAGCCACTCAGAACTCTTGTCCCAAGATTCGTAACATCGAGGAAGTTCTACCATGGTGGGACTTGAATCTTGTACATATATCTCGGTGAAATTATTGGAATTTCCTCATTATGACTCTTTGGTCGAGGGTTTTGACCGATAGAAGGTTCTGATCGGCTGTTAACCGAGTGATGTGTGGGGTAGGAAGTCGTAACCGAGTTTTAAGTGAACCAAATTGCATAAATGTATGGACCCTTTTATATTTTTGTATTTTCTTCTCGATTATCATAATTTTGGATGTCCAGAGCTCTCTCCGGTCAGACGATCTCCGATAGCCTTGGAAGAGCTGCTCCGTCGGAGCTATTCTCTTTCCCGAAGATCAAATCCAAATGGTCTAGCACTTCAGCCAGGTAATTTAACAAAGTTTGAACAAATGTAAATCCGATAATCCTATTTACGACGACTTGTATTTTGTCCCCGTAGATACAAGGAATCGATCTCGAGAAGTACCCAAGAGATCAAAGAGAAGATACTTTCTCATAACTCTGTGAACGAGCTGGGCAGAGGAGTTAGGCGCGAAATGCTTGCCGGTATTTCCAGCTTAGGTAGAATGATTGATCGGCTCGATCTAACTCCACGGTCAGACACCCCAATTTCTAGCGATGACTCGGTTTCGATGCAAGAACATGGAGTGGTTGTGCTCGATGCAAATGACTCAGTTTCGAAAGCGACCCCAGTTGGCTCTACTTCGGTTCTTGATGGCTCAGAAGCTGACTTTAGACGTGTTTAAACGATTCCATGTATTCTGTAAAAGGCGAAGTAAGAGACATTTCGTCCTGCGTTGCCTTTCTGTGAATGGAAAGACGATGAACCGATATTATTTCAGTTATGTTTTTGTTCTTCGGTTGATCCATCTGGCCACTCGGGAATCCCTCGAATTCGAAACTCAGTTATATTTTTGTTCTTCGGTTGATCCCTCTGGCCACTTGGAAATCCCTCGAATTCAAAACTTTCGCATGGATCGAAGTTTACCAGTCATTTAACCAATGATTTATGACATAAAACAGAAGAGAATACTTACAACAGGTGGTCGAAGTGTCAAAAAACTTGAAATCAGTTTCAAATTAGGACTAGAACATGCAAAAAACAATGACTAAAACCAAAGAAACCTGGATCAAATCTAGCCATGGAAAAGCATCCCGAATCCAGGAAGTAACTTGATAGGAGAGGTTTCAATGGCTCAAGTGAAATTAATACAGATCCAGATCTTCTACTTCCCTGCTGATTAAAAATATGGTTCAAATTCGACGAAAAGAGAACGAAAACCGTAATCGCTAAACTTGGTCGGGTACTTACGAGGCCTTTGTGCGTGCCATTTCCGGATGCTCCCATACCATGTCCACTGAAAACATAGGGCCGCAATTCGTAATATCGGAGCAGCAATAACTTCGATAAATGCCATCGAAAATGATCTCTGAGGGGATAAACCGGCCGTTGCAATCGCCAACAGAAGGCCCTCGAAGTTACACGGGATTATAAAGCTACCCCTTTTAATCCCATCGAAAGTTTTCTTCGCTACTTCTTCGGCTTTCATCAAGTTACCGCCTCCCGCTGCTATGATGCTCGTCAACGGCGGTTTTTTCTTGTTTTCTGCAATAAAAAATCGATGATTCGGTCAAAAGATCCGACCAAAAACAAATTGGCTCTTCGTTCATTCCCTATAAGAGAATGGACAAACCGAAAGATTTTACAATATCATGTCGAACTTTCATTTTCTTTCTACATAACGATGGAAGATGGGCATTTATCAAGATTCAGGTTGCTCGAGACGACGAGAAAAACTCTAATGTGTCACCGAATTACATTCCACATTGAATCAAATAAAACCATTGCATAGAAGTTTTACGTTATAACTTTCGGTATTCGAACGTCTCGAAGAAAACACAACTTCAAGGGTAAATTCATTATTATTTGAGCTAAAACACACAGAACAAGAAGCTTAATCTCAATCTAATAAGTTAAAACCAGAGGAACAAACCCAGAAAGAATCAACCAAAGCTTGTAAGTATGAGAGCAGTTCATGTTTTCATACCTTCAGCTAGCCCTGGAGTATCAGTGTCAGGAGGAAATACAAGAGAAATATGAATATCATCTGCAATGGCCTCCTGTTGCAGAGCTTCAGCTAGACCCCGAAGCCCAAACTTACTTGCAGAATATGCTGCGTACCCATAAATCCCCACCTGCAGATAATCACATTTTGATTCAGTGTAGCTCGAGCTCATTATCTGAAAATGGCTGTTTATGAAGATATGGAAATCAAGAAATACCTGGCCAGCTTGAGAAGACATTAGAGTTATCGATGCTGGACCTCGCCCAGCCCTGTTACTCATCGCCGGCAATGCCGCTTTAATCATGTTGAAAGCCCCAATCAGATTCACGTCCACCATGAATTTCACTTCATCCATTTCCTGCTTCGCCAGTTCTTGAGGCACGAAAACTCCCTGATTCACTATCAGCACGTCGATTGGCCCCGCCTCGTTAACCGCCCGTTGGATCGCGTCGTAATCCCTGACATCGGCGGCGAAAATCGAAACGTCGATGCCAGTTGAGAGTCGTATCGCGTGTTTCGCCTCTTCGAGCTTGTTGAGAGAGCGGGCGAGGATGGAGACGCGCGCGCCCTCTGATGCAGCCTGCATGGCGAGGGCGAGTCCGATGCCGCTTGATCCACCGGTGATGAAAACATGGCGGTTCTTGATCGGGATCTTGACAGGGCGTGGTCGCACTATTACGAAGAGAAAGAGGATGAGGGTGAAAGGGAGGAGAAGGAGACAAAGGTAAGCAATATGGAAATCCGCCATTGATGACAGATTTCTCGATAAACAGTCGCAATGACCCTGAAACTGAAAGCCTTCGATTTTGGCCCAAGACTCCAGCTAATAAGGAACGCTCATTGACCCGCCATAGCTTTTAGGTTACCCATGTTCTTGAACAGACAAATTGACAATTTTTAAGCAACATTTACATAGCCATATCCAAACCAGGCGGTCAAGCAGAAACAATTTTGGTCAAACCTGACAGAAAACATCATCCAAAACATTCTTCAAAATCTTAAACTGGTTTTGATTTGTATAATGACGAGTTCTCTCCCATTATTGTTATTAGATTCCACATTTGCAAAGCTTATCAAAGTGCGATCTTTGAACCCTGTCGTGCGATTAAAATGCTAAACAAAATTTCCACCTGATTGGGAGAGTTGATCTATCGAAATTTGCACGAGTTTATCGAGTGCAATCTTGGAATCGAGTCATGCAACTAAAAATCCGAATGGTGATAGATCGATCGTGGATGTAAAAAGGTTCAAGAAAATTTGATTCCCTCGATCATACAACACATTTTATACCCGTGGTTGGCAAAACTTAACTAAAACTGCAGATCAGATCGAAATTATCGATTTTAATCTGATTTTGATTTTAATTTTTAAAAAATAATTATTTTTGACCCACAATTTTTAGGACCGTGGGTAAAAAAAAAATCTAAAATCAAGTAAAACTCAACTCAAATCTTAATAAAATCTAATATAAATCTTAAAATTGATTATAAACTCGTTAAATTACTTAAAACCTGACCGTGAGTTCCGATTTTAATTCTATTTCAGGATAAAATCAGACCAGACCAACTCATGCCTGCCCACCCTTATTTTATAGTTCATTTCTTCTTGTTTGGCTCGGAAGATCCCAAATTTCTGGGAGAAATTTCAAGAAAATCCGGAGAATCTGACTAATTTATTTATACCACACCTATGAACTTGCATGTACAAGAGGGAAGAAGCAGTTATGAACAGTCACAGAAAACGCTTAGCTTTTCTTGGGTTGAAGAGAATAGGATGGAGAATTCTTTTGTGCCCGGTCAGATTGTCTGTTGATTTTCGAGTTATTCGAATTGGATTTCCCACTTCTGTTCTTCCTTCTCGGCTGCAGAGATCGAGGGATGAACACACCGGTGCCGTTGCTTTCTCTTCTCCAACCTTGCTGCTCGTGCATCAATGGCGCCCCAACTAACGGCTGAATTCTCTGAGAATAGCCCTGCACGATAAAGAACACCATTTTCACGAATCATATCATTTGCAGATGTCTACTTTCTATATATAGAGAGAGGGAAGAACCTGGAGAGAGAGTGGAGGAGTGAGCGAAACAGGGTCTTCATCGTCATCCATAATTAGAAGAGCAATTTGCTTAGTCAAGTCCGCAAAGAACAAATCATCGTCCATTTCATGAGCAACCTCCATGTCTAAAGAAGAAACCGAGCAGAAGAGCCTAATCGGCTTCTTCCGAACACCGTCACCCTCCCCGGACTTGAATGCTAGGGAAATATATAAGCAATTCAAACAAGGCAAGAAAGAGAGGGAAGGGATGGGTGGCCAAGGCCAAGCATGTGGGGTGGTGACCCATCCACCCACCCACTTCCCTCATCTTCAAATCCCTATTCCTCAACATTATCCAAAAAACCCACCACCCTTAAGATCCCTGAGTATCGAAGAACCATCCCTGTGTTTCTGCGTTTATTTTGATTTACACATCATAAAGCTCAAAATCATCCATTCGAGCACTAACCTGGGTTGAATTGGATGGATGACATCTCTCTAGGAGTCTGGACCATCGACTAAGGGCTGCGAAAGACAGATCAAAATCATGTACCGACAGAAAAATTTACGGAAATAAAGATGAAAGCAACTAAGTCCATAGCAAGCAATGCATTGATGAGTAAGCCACAAACATGACTCAGTTTGGGGTACTTTACACTTAGTTTTTCGTTCTATTTTCTCAGCCAAAGACCAAAGTACTACTAAATTATGGGAGTGGTAGAGTCCACATTCCACTCGGTTGTGCTAGCTGGATGAGGGGACCCATCCCCGTCATCTTCATTACACAGCTAGAATCTTTGCATGATTTTCCAGTTTGGTGGGTCTTTCAATCCAACTGGAGGATGACATATATATATATATCATTTATAGTAATATCACCCCTTAAAAGAGCACAGATTAATTGCAATCTCAAGCACATGAAAAAAGTTACCTTTTTTTAATCTTTTTCATAGAAGAGGATAATGTGGTTTCAGAGCAGAGAGCAAAATCTCAGTTTCATTCGAAGCAAAAGAATTCACAGCTCTAGAACCTTGAATCGTCTAGGAAACAAATTTGACAAAAAAAGAAAATAGATTTGTACCCGACCTCATCTCGGCAGATTTGAATTATGCCCCTTCTGCAATTATTTTAATGTCCATACTACTGAGTTCTGAATGAATCTATCCCTTGGCTAAATCAGAATTATAATATAAATGAAATGGAAAGGAATGTGCAAATGTTTGTTGTGTACATTGAAAAAATTTCTAATGTATTTATCTCTTACTAACCTCGAGCCGGCTCGAACGAAACATTTTTCGAGAAAAATTCGTCATGGTCGACTCAACAGACTTGGTAGGCTCAGCCCGCTCCACAAGAAACTTTTCTAAATTCGGCTAGCTCGAGTCAGCTCGAGTCAGCTCGAGTCACACTTCTAGCTCGGTGGGCTAGGTACCCACTGAATATTTCGGATCAATTCACTGCCTTTTCTGTTCTTTGTTAATTCATCAAGCCATAGATTGATGAAACTAAATACTGCATGTAACTCCATTGGAACAGCTATTTCCGGTGCCTTTGTATCCCCGGTCCGAGGATTTTCAACCCGTTTTTGAAATCAGAATTGAAGATGGATCATCAATTTATTGGCGGTGTCGGAGAGTAGACTCAAACCGAAATCCGAATCCCAGGAGCGAGATATTTCCAAGATGTTCATGAATCAACCGTGCTTTCTCCTCTTTGCAGACTCTCTTCGTGTATTCATTTCATTGCTCAAATCATGACCATTTTTCAATCTTGTGCCTCACCATCCATCGATCAATCCTAAGAAATGACTAGCTTTTACGGTTCAAGGCAATTCTTGAAAAATGAACATGTACCGAAATCAGTAAGTCAAGAATCCAAAACTGAATCTAATCGGAACTGAATCATCCCTTTTGATTTAATCTTCCTGGCTCGACCCCTGTTGTCGAAGAGGCCATCTGGGTTTTGATAAAAAATGAATCTTTTGAGTAGAATGAGAGAGATTGATAACAGGGGAGAAAGAAAGACGAACAATCTCGTACTGCATCAGCTAACCAGTGGCAATGGCTGACTAGGAGTCAACTCATTTCAGACATGTTTTGATCGAAGATGCATCTTCAGTTCTACAAATTGTTACAAGTTGCAGTCCTTACATTTTACAACCTCTTCACTGACAGATCATTAGAATTCAAACAGTTAATGACAGTAGAGAACGAAACGATTCATGCAAAACAAAAAGAACCCAGAAATTGCAGACTGAAAATCGCGAACATTCGAAGTCAATATCATAACCCATCTTTCAAATTCGGAATTCATGAAACTAAAAGTAAACATCGGCAATAATCAGACAGCATAGAAGCCAGCTCAGTCAGGAGAAAAGAAGGATCCGTCAGAAATCCTGTTTGGAGGCGGCGGTGGTGGCGGTTGACGGAGGAGATAAGTCGGAACCGGATTGGGGAAGAAAGGGTTGAGCTTTTTCCACGTAGAACTTCAATCCAATCTGAAAAGTGAGGTAGCCGAACGCCAAAGCTCCGATTACCACCAGTCCTGATCGAGCCGCATTCTTCATCGTGCTTTCCTTCATTTCTCTGTTTCGTCTCCGATCAAACCCCAAGGTTTTCCCTGACTGAACTATCCTCGTAAATGTGCAGCCGACATGCCGTATCAATCAATAAACTCACTGTTTGGACACCCTTTGCCCCTAGATTTATTTAAATTCCATTCATTTTTTGGTAAAACAATTGAAAAAATAATGATTCAGAGGCGGTGGAGCGGGCATCAAATTCATCCGAAGCAAATCTCTTCACTTCTTCACCCTGAATCGCCTGCCATTCCCTCTCAATCTATTCTTGGGTCTCTGTCAAGGTATATCTTCTCTTCTTTTCCACTCTTTTGGTTTCATTTCCTTCATTTTTCAATTGGTTTCTAATCTACATCTTGATCTGGGTAGGTCGAAACCTGGATTTTTGGCTGACTTGGTCTCATTCGCCAAGCTTTTAACGAATTCACGAACTGGGTCAGTTCGCATTTGACGCGTTTCAAAAGGTTGATTGTTCACCCCGAATTTTAATTCATGAATTCGTTTATAATACCCCTTGCTTCGTTTCTTATGTATTTAGATTATTGAATTTTGGATGTTGGAAAATTAACTCGCGTAGCTTACCTCACTGCCTTTTGACAATGTGGAAATGATATTTGCTCATCTTTCGTCCTGTGCAATTGAACAGTTTATTCAAACTTATGCTATCTTCTTCGGCTGTTCTGAGGAGGCAGCATTTCTTACTAAGATCTATTGGAGGTTACAGTAATCGTATCTACCATAACAGTCTGCAACAATTTAAGAAAATGAGCGTTTGTTCAATGGAAGCTGAAGCTGAGAACATTGTGAGAGCAATTACTCCCTCTCTTGACCCCGATAGGCATAAAGGCCAAGCAGGTAACCTCACTTTTTCCTCCTCTTATCAATTTGATGTTACAGCAAGCTCTTCACTTCTTCTCTATCGAATAGTTTAATTGATTCACTTGTTTCCCAGGGAAGATAGCTGTAATTGGCGGGTGCCGTGAATACACAGGCGCACCTTATTTTGCTGCTATTTCGGCCTTAAAAATCGTTAGTTATTCTCCTCATTATTCCGTCTTCTTGTTTTTCTGTTCTGTGTCGATAGAGGTTCAAAGTTCAATTCTTAGCAAGTACAAAAAATTTCATTTAAAAGAAACCCACATGTAAAGACCAAACAAGCAAAATTGAATACATGTGACTGAAAATATTAAAATAAAATATAAATGATTAAATTATTCTTAACTCATACGTTCGGGCTTGTGGCATAGTTAATAATTTGCCTTGGTATCAAAGCTAGAAGTCAAACGTTCAATCTTTAGCAAAAACAAAAAGTATCATTTAAAAGAAATCACATGTAAAATAAAAAAAAATAGTTTACATGTGAGAAAATATTAAGATAATATAAAAATGATTACATTATCTTTCACCAATGAGCTCGGGTTTTTGAGATAATTGACAAATTGTCTGTAACTATCTTACAAGAAATAGATTGTTTTTGGTTGTTGGTATGAATACCTGCATTATTGTTTCTGAAAAAAGTATTATCCTTGTAGGGTGCAGATTTGTCGCACGTTTTCTGCACTAGAGATGCTGCTCCTGTCATAAAAAGCTATAGTCCGGAGTTAATTGTGCATCCGGTTTTAGAAGAATCTTACAGTGTCAGGTGCTCTTAATCGCTCAATATACGTTGTTCGATAGTTGAATTATACCCGAAAGCTAAAGTTTTTTGAAGGACATGTTACAGAGACGAGGACAAAATATCAATAGCAGAGAGGATTATTGTCGAAGTTGAGAAATGGTTGGACAGATTTGATTGCCTTGTTGTTGGTCCAGGCCTTGGAAGGGATCCATTTATTTTGGTATTTTTATATTTTCATCATTATCTTAATAACCTTAATGCACAAAAGGCTCGTCTATTTTCTGAATATGTAGTCTAAAAGGCCATTCAACTTGATATCCCAGGACTGTGTTAGTAAAATTCTGAAGCGAGCAAGGCAGAATAAAATTCCAATGGTTATCGATGGGGTAAGTGTTTCGCAAGATACGGATTTGTTCTTAGCTTCGAATATTTATGCGTTGTTTCTGATTGTTTTCATTATTCTAGGATGGTCTCTTTCTAGTCACAAACGACCTCGATCTTGTCTGTGGATACGACTTGGCTGTCCTCACGCCAAATGTAAACGAGTATAAGCGTCTCGTACAGAAAGTGCTTAGCTCGGAAGTTGCAGATGAAAATTCCGATGAGCAGCTACTCTCTCTAGCTAAACGGTAAACCCTACTTTCGAGATGAATTGTAGACAAAATAGCAGGCATTGGTAAACGAGTCTCGTTTATGTTTATAGACATAGATTTACTAGTCTAAGCAAGTAGAAATTGAATATTTGGAATATGATCAGGATTGGTGGTGTAACTATCCTTAAAAAAGGGAAATCCGACCTCATCAGTGATGGCAAGACAGGTACATAAGAGTAACTCAATAATTCAGGAGTTAAAATTGACCTTTACTCTTAATTATTATAACTAACTCAATAATTCAGGAGTTAAAATTGACTTTTACTCTTAATTATTATATCTTTGATGTCCAATGCTATCAGCATTGGGTGTTGTCTACGCCTCTACGGTTGGATTTTCATATTTCTCCTTCCTATACTTGGTGGAATTCATAATTTTCAACAAATTTAAACATCGAAACGTTGATGCAGTAAAATCAGTGAGCGTCTATGGATCTCCACGCCGATGTGGTGGACAAGGCGACATACTTTCGGGAAGGCAAGTAGCTTGAAAAACATCATCCAAAAATGACATTGGATAATTCATCTTCTTGCTAAATGATTTTTAAAGTAAATTTCAAATGCTACTACGGATTCTTTGTTCTTACAATTTGGTATCAAGACGATAAAAATCTGAAATTTACAGATAAGATGGTTTGTAAATCAAATGAACTCTGATAATCTTCTTCAACTTTTGTTGCTCCAGTGTTGCAGTGTTTCTTTCTTGGGGACGAAAAGCCGATTTGGTTGCGGATGGAAGCTCCAATGGCAGGTTTAGCCGTAAATTTATGCTACCTTTGAATCTTTAGATCCATTTCGGCTCGACTGATCCCATTTCTGAGTGTTTTTTTTTTCGGTTTTTAGATTGAAGAATCCAATGATGTTGGGGTGCATTGCTGGATCTGTGCTGATGAGAAAAGCTGCATCGCTTGCTTTCCATGGCAATAAAAGGTCCACCCTCACCACTGATATCATTCAGTGTTTGGGAAGAAGGTAATCTGAAGATTTGAGTCTTTTTTTTACTTTCGGGTTTGATGATTGATCGATCGAGATCGTTGATTGCAGTTTGGACGAGATGTCTCCGGCCATCTAGGCTACCTCGTCGGTGTCGTTAATATTGCTGAAATCCAAGATAAGTGTTCATTTATGTTGCTTCTGGTTTTTGTCCACAATACATCACCGATCACCGACTTGAGCGATATACAAGAGAATTGCTGTAATATCTTGCTTTCTATTTAAACAAAATTTCTCCATGCCGGACATTACTATCGATAATCTTCAACTCGAGCGATAATTTACAGAAGGTACCGCAATACATGACCAATCTTGACTTAAAACACAACCGAATAAACCCGGAAAAAAATAAAAAAAATCGGTGTGATGTTATTAGATATAATTATAGTTGTTTCGGTTATTTGGGTCATGAAAACATTGTTTCGATGAAATATAATCCGGAAAGTATTGGTTAAGTGAAGAAATTATACCATGATCGTTAGGGGTGAGCAAAACTGGGCCAAAATCATATACTGGATTGAAATTGTCGGTTTTAATTTGGTTTTGATTTTAATTTTTAAAAAATCGTGATTTATGGGTTGGTGTCGGTTTTTAAGAGCAAGAAATCGTAAAATCCGAACTTGGACTGTGAGTTAAAAAAGTTTTAAAATTGAGTAAAATTCGACTCAAACATTAATAAAATCTGATATAAAATTTTAAATTAATTATAAATTTGTTTAATTATTTATAATTCAACTTAAATATAATAAAAAAATTATATTTATTATTAAATTTTTAATTTTTTATATATAAAATAAAATCGAATTAAATTCAAAACAAAACTAAAACAGTTAGTTTCGATGTCAGTTCTAAAAATCTAGAACCTTAAGTTACAGTTCTGATTTTATTTCGAAATAAAATCGAGTTGGTTCAGCCAGTGCCCACCTCTACTGATTGTCAACCATGGTGCATTAATTTTCTTGCATTAATGGGTAATTTCAGAACATAATATATTTTATTTTTAGACAAATTACACAAATTAGGAGCCAAGAAAAGGCTCAGTTCATACAAAGCATAGCCACACAGTACCTGCCCTCATTATAAACTTCAAATTTACGTGACAATTCAGATAAAATACAGCATCAGCTATCATTTTCATGACCTGGGAATCTGCACTCCACAAGAACAAAATCTCTACTTCGTGGCTGCAAGAACTGCTGCTCTCTCCACCTGAAAAAATTCAAACCCACCAAGTTTTAGCAGAAGTTAAGGAGATGAAGCCCCACAGACGTGGATCATCGTGGATCCATCACTTTACAGATCCATAAGACACCACCAAAATGGTCGTCTGAAAAATCTAAGAACTGTCAAAATAATGTGGGAATGTTTCATAAAATAATCAGTGGATTTGGAAATTTGTTATTGTGATGAGAAAAGGCATGATGATCGACCTTGAATGTTGCTCCCCAGATCTCTTCTTCAGTTGCAGGAACGGCTGTGATCTTGTTCTTCGGATTCTCGTAGCTCCTTAGCTCTCCCAGAGCTGTGGTGAAGAAGCATCCTGGATAAACCAGTGAATCTTGCGTTAATTCTCATATTCTTTAATCAAATTTGATTATCTAAGCTAATTATTGAGTGCTCACCTGGGGGAAATGAAGCAAGTGACTTTCCACAAGCTGCTTTCAGCAATTCTGCATCGTTCGAAAAAGCTACAAATCCATCGGCAGTGATTCCCCAATACAGAGGAACCTTACCGAATTGATCCTGTCAATTATAAGACAGAACAAGCATAGAATTATCGTTTATGAATGAAGCTATTTCCTACCACAAAAAGTCTTGGTGGGTGAAGGGTGATGACTTACAGAGGCGACAAAGAGAGTGGAGGTGGACTTGTCGAAAACCATGAAAGCAAACTTGCCGCTCAGATGGCCCACGACATGACTGGCAGGGTATGGCGCCCTGTCCCGAAGCGCCTTGTACGCCTCGATCACCAAAACCACTTCACTGGCCGTCTTTGCCAGCCCATATTCCTGTCTCAAACTCCCCAGATTGTCGAGAGCCCCTTCAAACAAGCAGAATATCTCATCCTTGACCCCAAACGATCTGCCAAATCCCAAAAGTAAACTCAAATTAAAGAACATGACCTCAATTGAAACCTTAATTTGGACGAAGAAAACAATTTGAAAAGAACATTTAAGAATGTAATAAATGGATTTCAGAACTGTATAAAATACAAAAAAAAAAGGATGAAATTACTCGTGCAACCACCTGATCCTAACGGACCCACCCTCCATCCTCCTCCCCACAATCTTCTCACCTTTCCCACACAACTTGTATTTACTTTATTTTTCTCTGAAAACAAACAGGATTATGTTCTTGCTCTGTGCCTGATCTAGACATTTTAAGAGCTTCTGTACAGAAGATGCATGAAGTTTCGGAATCGCACGAAACACAAGAATGGATATCCTCTAATTTCAACTACAAAATTGTACAGCTACTAGGATTCTTTGCGGAAGTTGAGATTTAGAGTCTACGAGTTTACCTTGGACGCAAGGGAGACTCATTTCGATGGGTGTAAGCCAGCTGAGCTAGATCCCCGATTCCGACGGAAACCACTGAGTCATTAGTCTCCACGAACCGATTCACCAGCTCCGCCGCGTTGAGCTTCGAAGACGGTGACTTGGACCCGGCGGCCACCAGCTCATCCGGCGGCGGAATGATGGAGCTGCTGAAAACTCCCAACATGGTTTTCTCCGGAAAAGCTAGCTGAAGAAGAACCGCCTGAAACAAGCCACCGGGAAGTGATCGCCGGAGAGGATTTCAGGTGGGACGTGGAGGTGAAGGTGGTGAGCACTGAGCATGGTCATATATAGAAGGAAGGAGGGTGGTTTTGAAGAAAGTATGGAGGCCGCATCTGGTGTGTTGTAACGTAGTGGTTTTGTCTGTTTCTGCAGGTTGGACAGTCACACGGTGACAATGAGGGCCCTGAGAACCGTTGATTGCTTTGAGATGCAGTGTACTCCGTTCATTCTCGGGGGCCCCTCAAATCACTATTATCATCCATACTCTTTTAATTTATCGTTAAAATTAAATTATTTTTAATATATTATAATTATAATATTTATTTCATTAATCATAACTCAACGTTTAAAAATATTAAAAATATAAACTTACCACTAGGGGGTAGGCACGAGCCGATTCGGCCAAATTTTATCTCGAAGCAGCATAAAAATCAGAACTTGCATTTCTGGATTTTTGAAACCGACACCAGAATTAACAGTTTCGGTTCTGTCTAGTTTTAACTTAGTTTTATTTTATATTTAAAAATATATATTTTTATTATTTTTTAGTCGAATTTTAAGTAATTAGACAGTTTTATAATCAATTTTAAGATTTATATAGAATTTTATTAGAGTTTGAGCCGAGTTTTATTTGATTTTTAAATTTTTTTGACAAACAATTTCAGTTCTGATTTCACAATTTTTTACTCTTAAAAACCGACACAGGCTCATAAATCACAATTTTTTAAAAATTAGAACAAACAACGAATAAAATTGACAGTTCTGATCAAATTCACAGTTTAGATCTTTTTAAAAATTATAGTAAATCGTACAATTTTTAAAAAAAATTAAAAACTGCTAGAGTAGTGTCTTTTATTGTCGTAAATGTGTAGTAAAAATTTCAAGTTATTTTGATAAGATTTGATATCAAATTAATTAAAAAAAAAATTGAATGTCGCGTCCGTGTGAGGCATGATGCGTTCGAGTGAGGAATAATTATGCATCATTCGTCCGATCGGTGCCTCATTCGTCCGACCCGTGCCTCACTCGAAGAGCCCAATTTTGGTTTTCTGAAAACTAAAGCTCGATTTAACATATTTCTCGAAAATTCAGGCCCAAAAAATAGTTGAATTTAATTTTAAAAAATAAAGAAAATAGGAAGAAAAAGAGAAGATGAGTTTGGAGGACGCTCGTGGTTTAGAGGGTGTGGCCCATGGTTTAAGATATATTCCCATTGGTTACCTAGAATTTCACATATGTTCTCCGAATTAGAGACGGACAAAACCAGACTAAAATTATAAATTAGACTAACATTATCAGTTTTATTTTAGTCTTTGTTTTAATTTTTAAAAAATCGTGATTTATGGGCCGGTGCCAGTCTTTAAAAGTAAAAAACTTTGAAAACGAAACCATAGATAAAAAAAATTCTAAAATCAAGTAAAAAGCGACCATAATCTTAATAAAATTCGATATAAATAATAAAATTAATTATAAACTTATCCAATTACTTAAAATTCAACTCAAATATAATAAAAAAATATATTATATTATTATACTTTAATTTTTTTTAATATAAAATAAAATCAAGTTAAAACTGAAACGGAACCAGAATCATTGGTTTCGTTGTCCGTTTTAAAAACCATGAGTTTCGATCGTAGTTCTATTTTAGAATAAAATTAGACTGCATCGGCTGTGTCAACCCGTACTCCAAACACACCAGAATTTACTTTTGATTATTCTTAATCATACTCACCGCAAATTAACTAGGTTTAAGCAAAAGCTAGACCGAGTGGGGAGGCCAGTAATTCAGATCTTACCTTCCAAACCCCCTTTATGGTTCAAAATTTGGGGGAGAGGAAAGCAGAGAATTCGAGCTTTGACTTTACAACAAGCCTCGAGAGATTAGATTCTCAGCAATAATGATAAATTTAACTTCTTAGCATATTTTTTTATTGTACATGCTGACGTGATGAGCTGTGATAAAAGATTGTCTTTCCCTTTTATGGTTTTCCTAATTCAAAACAAGAAGAGGTTTCTTTTCTTTCGAGCCACATGGTAAATGAACAGATTGGACGAGAGAACACGATATATTAATATGCTCTTTTGGGATCGAATGTCTAATTTCAGAAAATATACAGAAAAATTGGCACAAAATGTAAATAAACATCATGTTTAGAATTTTAGTACGTAAAAGAAAATAAGACATCAGAGGAGATGAAAGAATTTGGCTTGGCATACCATGAGCAAACTACATACATGTATATAATACACGAGGGCTGAGGGAGAATGTCTCACTTGTCATCGTTGTTTATTTTGATTTCTAGAAGTTCTTCGATTGGTTGACGACATATAGGGCATTTATTGGATTGAAGCTTCAGTTCTTTCGCACATTCNAATATACAGAAAAATTGGCACAAAATGTTTTGAACTTTAGTACGTAAAAGAAAACAAGACATCAGAGGAGATGAAAGAATTTGGGTGGCATACCATGAGCAAACTACATACATGTATATAATACACGAGGGCTGAGGGAGAATGCCTCACTTATCATCGTTGTTTATTTTGATTTCTAGAAGTTCTTCGATTGGTTGACGACATATAGGGCATTTATTGGATTGAAGCTTCAGTTCTTTTGCACATTCACTGCACAAACACTGCAAATAAAACAGCACAAAATAAGTTAACTTTCGAATAATTATCCTTCTCTATATACTTTCTATAAACGGAGGGTTTTTTTCTTGTTGAACAAAATGAATTATCTGAAGAGAAAACAATATGAAATTTGGCGAATTGTTTGCAGTATTATCAAATACTAACTCAATGGAAAATATGCATTAAATTTTACATCCATATAATGCCAAAGCTAAATGAGGAAATTAAAAATAAACAAGAGATAGGAAGGATAGAGAATCAACAATAGACAGTGAACAGATGATGTATGAACATTCAAACATTTTGTGACATCTTTCAATTGAGCTAGAAGTTGTGTCATGCCTAAAAATTGACAATTGAAAATGATTCAATGAAGAAAAAAATGGTAATGTCAAGTTTATCCTCTTAGTATACTTTTTTATTGTACGTGTTGATGTGTCAAGCTATGATTGATATAATATATATAATAAATAATTATTTTGATTGTAATACATTAAAGACGTTTTAACTAGATCATTCACAACTCAAAAGTCTAAGAATATATACTCAGAAAGTAAGCTTAGGATTACTCAGATAAAATTGATTCCTCACCATATGCCGACAGGGTAACACCGCAGTATCCTTGGGCTCAGTCATACAAATGACACACTCCTCTGCTGAGGTAGCGTCCTCAAAAGCATCGGTTGACGAGCTACCAATACCAAATATCTCACGAAGCTCATAGCGAACTTCATCGATCCATAATACTTGACTGATTACTTTAACTTGGAAGGAATCACCATGGTTCTTTTCAAATACAGCCTGAGTAATCTGCATATGAGGAGAAGTGCCTTGAAGACGTTCACCACCAGTAGATAGATTTTGTGAGCTTGTCTCAGCAGATATGACAAGAGGAAATATATCTTCCTCGGATGATGGTTTGGCGAGATCTTCCAATGCAAAGAATCCTAAATCAATACCCGTCCCAGAAGGCTGGATAAATTTCTGGCCAGATCCTTTTCGGAAGGGGATTGACACAGGTGTAAAGGCTTCAGGATATAGTGGAACAAATTTACAATTTGGCTCCTCCTTGGCAAAGTAAAACACAGTAATACTGCAAATTGAAGAAAAAAAATCAGAGAAACGAAATTTCTTTTCTAATAGTTTAGGAAGAAATTTATAAATTAGAAAATGCAAAATGGGAGCATACATAAAACTAAATCTGTTCTTAAACCATAAATGAAATATTATATATTTAAAACGGGACAAAAACATCATGGGGCACTGTTCTGTAATTTATGTCCCAACTGGTTTGGAGAAAAACACTTTTTACCGTACCAACTGCCTGGAATTCGAAGGAATTGCAATCAAGTATCGAACTTTGGTCAGATTTGCTAAAGTAAATAGAACAATCATCAGGATAAAACCATGAAGATGGAAGCTCTGTTACGGTCAGCCATTCTTACTCCATGGTAACATTCACGAGAAAAAGGAAACCAAAGTATAAAGATGAAGAAATGTGGACCCACGATATTGTAACAAGTTTAACCAATTTAAAGGTTTATTTCAGAAATAGGTTAAAAAATATTCCAATTAAGTCTAGCAACTTGAGAAAAATTACTTAAGCACTCTAAATTTAACAATGCATTCCCAAATAACATATAAGCTATTACATTACTTTGAATAAGCTTCAAATGTAGCTCACAGTTTAATTTCAATATTAGCTTATTCAAGAGGGCAGTGCTCCTTTCGTAGAGCATATTGAAATAAGCTATACGTTCATTCTTCTAAACAGAGGCAAAAGGGCACCAAGCCAAGAACAACAATATAGACTCTACTTCATTTCATTCCGCAGCAATATGAAGCATCCCGGAAAGAAATCATTAATCATGTGACGAAATCTGTTTGTCACAATCTACAAGTTTAACAAATTAGAGAGACAAAAGATTGAAAAATAAAATTGGAAAAAGTCTGATAACAATACCTCCCGTCATATTCGGCATCGAACACGAAAGACACCAAATGATGATCGGAGTTCAGCTCATCAACCTCAAGCCTCAACGTATTTTTATGGACGTTCACATCATTTCTGATCTTCTTTGCTTGCCGATGCTCGATCGAAGGAATCGGAGGCGGAGGCGGAGGCGGAGGAGGCAACTGCGGACGAACTGCAGGCCACCAATTTGTCTGATTGGCATAATGAGGATTAGAACCGAAATTAGCGTAATTGTATGAATTGTAACCGGCGTTATAGTAATAGGACTGCGGCGGCGGAGGATTAGGTGGCGGCGGAGGATGAAGAGGAGGATCGTCAGCGGAATAATGGTAAGTAGACGGTTGTTGATACGGCGGCGGCGGTGGGGGGTAATGGAAGTAGTTGTGTCTTCTTCTATTGCTACTGGAGATGCCCATTCTGCAGAGAGAGAGAGAGAGAGAGAGAGAGAGGGAGGAAATTGAGGGCAAGGAGGAGAGTAGATTTTGTGAATTTGTGCTTCGTTGAAGAAGAAGAAGAAGAGCAGACCGTCTTCTCAAGCAATTGACCTTTCTCTTCTCCTTGACCTTTTCCTAATAAACCGCGTCTGGAAATAAAACTACCAGTTCATCCAGTCAAACTACATGTCGTTCAACGGACGTTATCTATCAATGCGTCTAATATTCTTAATAAATTTGTACTTTAACAACAATTTACGCTATAAATTATAAAAGTAGTTACAACCAACACATTAAAAGTCGCCAATACCTTGATATTTAGGATTAGGGGCTGTGAAAACAAGATCAGAGCCGTCAACGGGACTGGAATCGTTAGTTTTAATCAGATGTTGATTCTAATTTTTAAAAAATCATAATTTATGAAAAAATATATATATTATTATTATATTTTAATTTTTTTTAATATAAAATAAACATAAGTTAAAATCAGAACGGATTTGGAACCATTGGTTCTGGTGCTTGTTCCGAAAATAAAAAATCGTGAGTCTCGATTTCGGTTATATTTCGTAATAAAACTGGGTCGGACCGGCTCGTGCTCACTCTTATTTAAGATAATTACAATACAAATACTGACCTAATGTTTTTTTGGTAATTTTAATGGTATCCGTCAATTTAGTTAGAACTGTTCATTAATAAATGACAATAAAAATATTAAAAAGATTAAAAAAATCTTATTTTTACTAGCTAAATATGATATAATTTTATTAATTAACTATGTAAATAGAAAATTATTATCGAATGGATCAACCTCTTAAATTAAAAAATATATATGATGAGTATTATAAGTATTCTAATAATTTAATATATAAATTGATATTTATTTTAATTATTATTAGAATAAAAATAATATTACTATCTTTTCATGCTACGGAAATTAAAATCTAGAATGCCAAAATTGCCCTTTTTGCATTCGGTCAATTTAATGATTTAATCCAATTTAGGACGAACTTGACCCGACCGAATCTTTGGATTCTAGACCCCGAAACCGAACAAAAACCAAGGCCTGTGTTAAAATGGCTTTCCCTCTCTGTTCTCCGCCTCAAACAGTTTCAGCCATGCCGACTCCATTGCAGAGAGTTTAGGGTTTTCTGTCTTCATTATACTGGACAGAGGGCGTTTAGAAGTATGTGGTCTAGCATAAGATCGACGAAATAATGGTGCCCAAGCTCGCCGTCGATCCACTTTGCCTTCGCCGGAGGTCGGCCGTAGTGGATGCCGTCGTTGCACCGGTTGTCGTAATGCCAGGGGAAAGTCAAGTCGAAGTTATCAATCACAGAGGAAACGACTCCGGCCTCTTTCAATTTTTCCAGAAGAACTCCGTTGAAGGCCTCCATTTTGCTTGGATTGAAAGCTAGCTTTCGAGCGTAGCCTGCTGTGGCAATGGTGGATCGGAAGATGACTTTAGGCGGTTTTAAGCTTCTCTTTTTGACTGAGTCTAGAACCTCAGCCCAGAAAGACGATGCGTATTCAGCTCCGGCGGTGAAAGCACGGATATTAGGCCAGTGGATTCCGTCGTGTAGGCCGGAGTTCATTATTATTGTGTCCGGAACTGTTTCTCCGGTAAAAAACGACTTCAACAAGGATCTAAAACCTTCGTTTTTCATGGATTCAAGCCCCAGGTAATTCAGCGAGACGTTCCAGTGGCCGTTGAACATGCTTGTGATTCGAACAGTTTGAGCGGGATTTCTTGGATTTGAATATTTCTCGTCGAATCGCCGAGGAACCGACGAAATTTCAGGCAAATCGAGGATGAAATTGAGAATGTTTCTCAAGGAATCGACGTGGTTCGAGTCGCCGAAGAAGAAAATCCACCGATTATTCAAGCAATTCCAAGCGGAATCGTCGGAAAACAATCGGAACGAACAGTGAGCAGAGTATACCCAGCCGTTACTGTCGAGCGAACCTAACGAGCCATTACACCATTGATTTCGGCAAGGGAAATTAGGGCTCAGGCACCGGTAGCGACCGTCGTTGCTGATTTCACAGTCGACGTTTTTCCCCAGCCGAGTCCACCTTCCAGACCAGAGTCCTCGATAAAAATCCGATTGCCGGCAATTTTGTAGCTCCGGCAACTTCGCCGCCGTATTGAAGAACTTCCCGGTGAACTTACGAAGCTCTTTATCGTAAGCGAATCGCGCCGGCGAGATTTTAAGGCCTTCGAGGTGCCGAAAAAGGAGAATTATTGTGAGATTATAATCTCCGGCGAAATCTGGATGAACTTGCAGGGTCATCGAGTAAGTTCCGTTGCCGAAATCTTTGATTACAGGCCGAGATTTCCATGAATCACCGGAAAGATCGATCTCAAAGAAATCACCGCCGGAGCACCTATCGTTCCCAGCTTTATCCAACGCTTGAAAACGAACTTCGTGGATATCTCCGGCGGATAACTCAAACGAATTCCGACCATCGAACTCGGAGATCGAAATCTCCACCGTTTTCGCATCCTTGCACGGCTCTCCACCCGGAGATTTCCACTGAGCCAAAAGATTTGACGAGTAGTTCCAGTCAAACTCGCTCGAAATCCAGCTCAAACCACCGGAAACGGAAGCCATCTCAGGTCCACTCTGCAAGAGCTTCCCATTACCTCCGGCAAGAAAATCACCGGAGTGGAGTTTAATGGCTTCGTTCTGGTTTGGATTCGACGAAATAGTGATTCGAACACTAGGGCTATCTCCATTAAAATTCCAACCTCGAATGAAGGTATTTACAGTACAGCCGTCGAAGCTCCAAATAGCAACCATTCCGACCAGAACCAGAGCAGTCAACGCTTTGTACAGCCAATGAAGCAACTGTCTCGACGTCGGAATCCATGGATTGGCCGCCGCCGGAGCAAACAACCCCTTTTCCGGCATCTGAGAAAAACATGAAAAATCATCATTAAATTCCCAGAAAAAATAGACAGAATCAAGAAGACATAAACGGAGAGAAGAGATTTCTACTCACAGAGACTTCCGCAGCTTCAAAATTCACGGGAAATCTGAAAAAAAAACACAGAGAAGAATAGAAGACAATCTAGCGGTTTTATACAGAGGGACATTAGAGATTTCCAGTTTCTGTCGTTTCCTGTTCTTCGTCTTCCTCGCCATCTTCCCCGAACTGTAATTCTTAGCTCGATCTCTTCTCGTCCATGGGAAATCAACAGAAAGGGGTGGTCTCCCCACCGCAGTTGCCCGGCCATCCTAAGAATAGAAGAGCCGGTGTAGAATCAAACGACCCTGTTTATAACCACCTAGGATTTTTTCTAAATTTCAACGACAACGTAGAACAACAGCAGATTTTGTTGTTTAATTCAGAAAGTGGATCGAGGAAGAAGAATTCAAGGCAAAAGCTGCACTAAATGATAATATAAAATCCAAGACAATCAATAATAGCTTAAACTAAATAGATAATCAAGCATTAAAACTAAAAACCAACCAAAAAAAACTTAAGACTCAACAATGAAAACCGATACTGTAACAGTCTGAGTCAGGCTCATATAACTACAGTATTGAGTCGAGCCAAAATCGAGCTCGGTAAGTGAGCCCGAGCCGAACCCGGTATATCGAGCTTGCGACTTGGCTCACCAGGCTCGAGAAGTCCGAGCATGTCGCTCTTGCTCACCAAGGTAACACAATTTGAAAAAATATAATAATATAAAAAAATGGCAAATATTACAAGTGTCCATGTTTTCTTTGAAAATCGAACAAGCTTCAACTTTTCTACAAGGTTTAGTGACCTCACTGCCTATCATTAAAAACACAAGAATAGAGAAATGGAGTGGAGGAATATGGTTCAACGCATGTTCAGTCAATTCAGTTACAGAAAGATTAGTTTTTGTAATGATATTTAGGTTCTAATTGTCCCTACTCAGCCGACTATCTCTTTTTAAACTCAGATTACTTTAAATATTTAATATTCTCTTTAATGGAACTCCGAAAAATTCTTTTTCATCTTCTTCGTAGGTTTACGGGTCTGCTCTTTCATCGGATCGCCGTTTCTCCGGCGAGTTCCGACTCGGCGAGCTTCGAGGGCATGCTTTCATGGTGATTTATTCGTACATGCAACACCGCCAGGGGAATTTAGAACTAAAAAAACCATTAAAAAGAGAAAGATGAAGGAAAAAATATGACCCCCACTACTGAAAGTATCTTTGCTGGAAGCATAAATACCATGCTGATCTCCTCCGTGTTTCATGAAGTTGATTACCTGGAGGTGTTCAATTCAGCTCCTTCGAAACGAAAAACCTTCTTTTTTTTCTGTGTTGTGTTTATACAGATAGTTGCAGAGGTTTTCTGCGATTTTCTTGATCCTTCTCTCGCTACTGTCTCTTCTTCTTCATGAGAGAGATTCCGTACAGACGCCATTTTCGTACAGTTTGCTGCATACAGGTGTTCGGGGTGTTTTTCGCGTAAAAGCGTTTCCTTTTATTCGTCTAGATTTTGTGTTTTTTTTTTGGTCGTTGATTTCGTCTTTTCTTGTTTGAGTTTTGAGGAAAGGGTTTTCTTCTTTTTCGGAAATTCCGTTTGGGTGAGAGAGATGAAACTTTCCTTATCTGCTGCTTGTAAACAAGTACAGCCACGGGTGATTTTTCAAGGGAATCTAAATATGGAACCCTTCTTTCGCCGGAAAGATAAGGTCGTGGTCGTAATGGGAGCGACCGGAACGGGAAAATCACGGCTGGCCATCGACTTAGCGACACGTTTTCCGGCGGAAATCGTCAACTCCGACAAGATGCAAGTATTCAAAGGCTTAGACATTGTGACGAACAAGGCGAGCGATGAAGAACAGCGTGGGGTCCCCCACCATTTGCTAGGCATCGCCGATCCTGATTCTAATTTCACTTCACATGATTTCAACTATCATGCATCGGCCGCCATTGATTCCATCTTGGGTAGGCAACGCCTCCCGATCGTAGCCGGTGGCTCAAATTCATACATCGAAGCGCTCGCTAGCGGCGGCGCAGCCGAGCTCCGGCTAAGAACGTACGAGTGTTGTTTTCTTTGGGTGGACGTTAAACTTCCGGTGCTTCACCGGTTCGTGACAGACAGAGTTGATCGGATGGTCGGAGCCGGCATGATCGACGAGGTTCGGAGAATGTTTGACCGGAGAGTTGACTATTCCTGTGGGATTAGAAGAGCGATAGGAGTGCCGGAGCTCCACCAGTTTCTCGAAGCAGAACTCGCCGGAGCGGCTGATGAAACCCTAGAAAAGTTTCTTCAGATAGCGATTGACAAAATCAAAGAGAACACCTGCAGTTTAGCTTCTTGTCAAGTGCAGAAAATAAATCGCCTTCGCAACAAATGGGACTGGAGTTTGCACCGTCTGGACGCCAGTGAAGCCTTCCTCCGGCACGGCGAAGATTCAGTCGAAGCCTGGCAAAAGTTTGTGGTGGAACCGAGCACTTTGATCGTCGATCGATTCCTCCGCCATAACCTTCAGCCGTCGGATAAAGGTATTCCAACGGCCGTGATGGGGGCTCAAGTCCAGTTGCCGGTCATCGTCAACGGTGCAACGCGCTAGAGGTGGGGCGTAGAATCATCAATCCAATCAAAAAACAACACAAATGAACTGCGAATCAGCTGCTGAATTACATATTTATACTAAAAAAGAAGCTTGTCTTTTCTTGGCGTGGTTTTTTGTCAGAAAGTAAATACAAAAATCTTAATATTTGCCCTCAAATAATCTTCCGATGAGCCTCCCACGCCGGCCGGCTATTCGCTCGGCGATAGAGAAATAGGACTCTATCCTCGTGAACAGTTCAATGAGCTCACCGGCGCGGGAGTTCGAGCTTGAAACGGCGATTCAGGTGAGAGGAATCTGGGATGTTGACTTGACTAGCGAGAGCTTTTTCTTCCGTACTACGCGTGGTTGGCCCGGATCAGCGATAATAAGCCTCCCTTGTGGGGACCACCCAATGGGATATGTGACGCGAGAGGAAAGTTGTGGGACCCTCTCCACGAGAAACCAGCGGTAATAACAAGTACACGTGGATTTCAATACGCAAGTATCTTCTCTTTTAGGGGAAATTCCTTTTTTATTTTCGGACACGTGGCGATCATACGTGATTTTGAACACTTGGCTCTTTAATTGTTGGATGATTATAAAATTCCCTTTTTCCCCACGTTTTCCCCACGTTTCTTCTAGACAGGCGGCTGGCCTTGATTCTTGAGGGAACGCACGTCCATTCTAGAAGAGTAATCCCTTTTGAGAATACAAGTTTGAGTAAATTTCTTGTAATTTTAGGTTAATCGGTAATAGCTGGTATCATAAAATAATCTTTCAAACTTCAATTACAACCTTTTCTTGTGTCGAGCTTGCGTTTTTTTGGTAAAATTCACTTTGGCGTTTTAAAACTCAATAATCATACGTTGAAATTATGACGACCCACTATCTGAAGACAAAGACAATCCAATATGTTGATGATTGCGAGGACTCAATTGATATTGTTGACAGTCCACAATCCATAGTTATTTGGGAGAACTCTGATTCAGTACAACTCATTTTAAGTTATAATTTCAAGGAAAAATCCCTGAGGGATTCGGCATAAATCCAACAATATTACACTAGAATATCGAGAATGTTATAGGAATTGCCCTGCGTGATTTGATATGTCAAAAATGTTCTACAATTTCGTGTTCATGTCTATATCCGAAAAATGTTTGGATTTTTTTATTTTTTTATTCGAGTATTTAAAGAAGTTCATGAAAGGGGTTAGTTGAATTTTGTGCTCGATTTTTATGCAAAATTAAATGACCTTATTTGTGAATCTTTTGAGTCTACAAGCACAATATTATTTGTTTGAGTCATAACCCACTTAAATTTATTTTTAGATTATGCCTAAAATGTGTTGTGCTAGTAATTTTGTGGACTCAACAGTAGAATAAAAGTCAATCTTGTACCCCAAAGTCGAAATCTCTCGCTCTCAGTGCCCATACATCTCTGTCCGACAATTTGTGAGGGGGTTAAATCACGGTAACTCAGTGACCCAGATAAAAGAAGTCTTTACCTTATATCCCAAGGAGCTACCATAATATTGAGAATAACAACTCTTATATTAAGATAGCGCATACGTCGAATTTAGGCTCTTGTACGAATAATAAGATTCAATCTTCCTAATATGCGATGATGGTCGACAAGGAATGTCTGACACTTTGTTTGGGGGGTGGTGGATTTTGACAGGAGTGCGTGAAAGTGTGCAATCCACTTCACCTCGATGTGAAAAAGTGAGAATAATTTATAAAGGAGTTTAGACTCTAAAAGTAAAATATTGGGTCTACAATGAATAATATTGCATTATTATTAGCCACTTTTTGGATAAAATTGCTGGTATTTGTTCGCATGGTGTCTCGTCCAGACCCGGCAATCGAATGACTGGTAACGGCGGAGGAGGCTCAGGGCCGGAAGACAAGCGGCCGTGGACCATTGATCGTGTCACCCGGCCGAACTGATTTCTCCATTTCTTCTTAAACGATAAAAGTCCACTCTTTTGCTCGGCCACTCTCTCCTCACCGACGCTGTTTTGAGCCCATTTATCTTCTTCTCTCATGGCTTCAAATTTTTACGTTCATTCTCATTGCTTGTTTCATACTTTTATATCTTGGAATTCCATTTCTTGATTCGGAAAAAACCCTTTTAGAGAGAGAACTTACTCTGTAATTTACAGATACATAGAGAGAGAGAGAGATGGAGAGAGAGTTGAATCAAAGTGCTTTTTGTCTAAGAGTACTTATGCCAGCATAGAAGCATCGTAATACAAACCCTAATAATGTAAAGCTTACCCCTTTGCTGCCTCGCCATTCTCTTCCACTTCGTCATCTTCTTCATCCTTCTCTTTTTTTCTCAACACAGTTTAAAATGCTCCTCAAGTTCTCCCATGGAGGAAAGGGTATATATACTGATGAAGGTGTCTACGTGGATAACGCCACGTCAGAGGGCCCACGTGTTCCTCCACAGCACGTTGATATCACGTGCATTATCGGGCTAAATTCAACCTCAACATCGTTTCAGTTAAATCAATGCCTGTTTCCAAGCTCGAAAAGCAAAACGCCAAGCTCATCTCCAACCCCACCCGAACCCCACCATGTAATTCTAGAGAGAGAGAGAGAGGGTCTTTTTCAGACACCAAAAGTGAACTATCAAATCCAACAATTACCTCTCAGTCAGCCACTGTACGAAAATATCAACCACGACACGTGTCCCTCCGCGAAGTGAGCAAGATGAAGTTCAGATCATGTTTTCTTGCCATGAAAAAGCCTGGCAGAAGAAGGGTCTCTCGGAGCTTGTCTGAAAGCAAGAGGAACCAAGTCAAAAGGATAAGATTTCTTAACAATGGTGGACCAGAGCAGTAAACTTCCATGTCAATATCCAGCTATTTAGGATAACGAGCGTCGAAATCACTCCACTGCAGACGCCATTTTCTCCCACAGAAGGCGTTTTAAAGTGCGATAATCAGACGGTCGACAGAGGGAAACAGTGGTTGAATCTCGTTAAGAGTGATTACTGGGGCAAAGCTGATTTCCAGCCATGGGAATGGTATGAGTTTTCAAAGTTAAGTACAGGAGCGATGATGGAGAAAAGAGAAACTTCCAAGTGGTGGGGAAGCCATTTTCTTTATATCTTCAAGCTTTTGATGGTTGTTTTGGATCGACATTTGATATAATTGCTAGTTGTTTATCTTTCCAGTTCAAGATGTGACTAACTGAGACCAACTCCATGGCCATATTAAGCCATAACTATCTGAGCTTCAGCATGAGAGAGAGGGAGTCTCATTATTAATCTTTAAGAGAGAAGAGAGACAGGGAAGAGAGAGACTACATAATCTAATTATACTCTTGCAATATCATTTGATTTCCGCCAAAATTATTACAAATTCATCGCTAAATTTATAGCTTTAAATGTTTTGTAGCACAATACGAAGGTCTTAATATTATGTTAAATGATGTGAGACAAATTACTCATAATCGACAACATATTAGGTAGATGTGAACAACCAAGCGCGACCGTAAGTCTGACTCAACTCGCACTTAGTTAGTCAATTTAAAATCATTCATTTTGCATATAAATAATATATTACTTTGGTTCCAATATTTTGTATTTGATTTTAATTTTGATAAATTATAATTGTATTTTTATTATATAATTAACAAATATTACGTTGTCGTAATATAAAATCTAGATCAAGTACTATTAGAGATTTTATGTTGCAAGTCGAGTGTAAATATAGAATTACTCGTATTCTAGGTAGTTTACTCAAGATTAAGTCAATATGATTCTTCATTTTACACCTGACAATGTATTACTTTGGTTCGAATATTTTGGATCTAATTATTAATTTTAATAGATTATATTTATATTTTTATATATAACTGATACATATTATATTATCGTAGAATTGTAAATTTTTATGAGATGTATATATTATTTTTAAGATTTATATTTTAATTTTTGTAGGGATTTGGATTCTTAGGAGAGAGAAAGAGAAACACCATAGCCTATCATATCAAAGAACACGTATAGTCAATCTCATCTTGTATTTTTCTAAAACATTCTTACCTCACTCTTTATCAAAAGTCAAAATCTCTCGCTTTTAGGTTTCCCAGACTCCAATCTAACATACTATAAAAGAGTATGTTACAGTGATTTAGCAGTTTAGAGATGAGAGACTTTCTTCTTGATACCTCAAGGAGCTACCTTAATATTGAGAGTAACAACTCTCATATTATGGCAGCACAGTATTCGAATCACGGTACTTATTATCAAATTTACCATCTTTCGATCACTAAAATGACCCGCACACGCTAAAACATTCTTACACCAAAAAGATGGACCAAGGGGCTCCACTCCACTCTCTGCGTGAGACCTTTGACGGATGGCTCAGAGTTTGTCGCCCATCCAGGTCGCTGCACGCAACCTTGAACCAGTCTTGACCCAATCAAACTGATCTAATATTATCTCTAAATATAGATTGAATTGAAATTATCTCTCGGGAATGATGATTAATTGAGGATTGGAGAATCTCTGCTAATCAATTTTATCTCTAAGTGATGATATATTTTTTTTAAAAAGGAGATCGCAATCACTGATCGAGTAATCTGTTCGTTTGCCGGAATAAATATGTAAAAAACTCATCTAAATTTCGTGCATGCTCGAAGAAAGGTACGACCAAGAGATTAAGCGCAACTCGTTTTGCCCTTTCTTCACCGTTCTAGCTTTTTATATTTTAGCACATCTTACGTCGCGATCTTTTCTTAGATCCTCGAAGTCGTATTTAATGTATTACTTTAGATTATCTTTTGGATGGGTATCCTACTTTTTCATGTATAATCTTTTAACTTATAACGATTCAAGATTAAAAGATACAGCAAGATATGATGTAGCAAGTAGATGAACACAACCGGACGTTGTGCCGAAAATTTGAAAAGAATTAAGAAGTGACACAATTACTTGAACATAATTCGAAGCTTTGGATTCGTGTTCTTTTTACGAGTTCTTAAGGTTCATGAATTCGATGCCTGAAAGAAATTGATTTCAATGTAGATTGAAGGGTATGTGAAGAGATGACCAAAACATCACCCAGATCTGAACTGCACTCGGACCTCAAATTTTGGTCCGCTTCAAGTCCGACTTCTTAAATATTGAAATTGAACCGTGGATCAAAAAAGAGCAGAAAACGAACAAAATTCAACCCAAAACTTGATTAAACTAGATCCAAAATTAAATAAAACTCAATATAAATTCAAAATTCAATTACAAATACAATAGAAAATATATATTTTTTAAATATTGAAGTCAAATTCCAACAAACCAAAACTACCTTATATTTTACTATCCCAATTCCAATTCATCCCAAAATAGGACCGATCCCACTCCTACCCTTCATGCTATTGTGGGTTAGAAAGAGAAAGAGATGATGAGAGAGAGATGATCAATCTTCAACCAGAAACAACTAAATGTCAGGCAAGTTTGTACAGCAAGATAGAACACAATGGACACAAACACTCCCGAGACAAAGGCTGGAGCTAGGCACTGTTGGTATAATACAAAAATTCAAGATCACAAGGCAGGCTTCTTCCCTGTTTAAAAGGCAAATAATGTTAGCCATTAACTATCACAAACTCAATACAACCTCGGTCTCAGCCGCCTTCCGTTCAAGTCACTTCCATCTAACAAGTTTCCATTTCCGTACTTGGCATCGACCACAGCATGCTCTGCAGCCTTGGCCACATATTCGAGCAGTTCAGAGAGTAACGATGGGCAACTTTCCTTCAGGTACTCGAATCCATCTGTTTGCATCACAGCTGAAAAAGGCGCACTCCAGCTTTAAGGATTAGAAGAACAACCAAAAAACTAGTTTACCAATAAAAGTTTACCCTAATTTTGAACATGTAAATCACTAACGTTTCCAGGATTAAATGAAGAAATGTAACAACGAGTAGCCTAATTAGACTTTACAGAGACCTTCAATGACCTCACACATTATAGAGCAACCTGAAGAAACGATTGTGGTGAAATCTAGGCAAATTCTATCACGTTCTTTGAGGAAATAACAACCAAAAATTCCAATCAATTGACTTCTGAATTTTTATGCATTTGTTAAAAGTACTTTTACTAAGAAATGATCACTTGGTCACTGCATTGCACTTCACTCCCAGTAGTTAAGCTAAAAAAATAAAGCAATTCAGATTCCAACAGTTAAAATAAAACGATTGGGTGAAATCTAGGCAAATTCTGTGACATTCTTTGAGGAACTAACAACCAAAAATTCCAATCAGTTTATTTCTGAATTTAATGCATTTGTTAAAAGTACTTTTACTAAAAACTGATCAGTTAAACACTGCATTCCACTTTCACTCCATAAATTTAAGCTGAAAAAATAAAACAATTTCAGATTTCAACAGTTAAAAAGAAAACATAATCAGTTCCCTAATGCAAGCATTGCTTGTTGCCTTAAATATCATTAACATTATTGTGACACTACATTTTGAGTATGGCAAGGCCTTGTTTCCAAAAAATGAAGAATAAGTAGATCTGCCTCGACTATCCAGATTAAGAGGAAGTACCTTTTAAATTTTCAGGCAAGGCGATAAATTTTAAGCACGCTGCTTTCAGTTGGAAACAATGGTGCTGCTCAGCCAAAGCTAAAGTTGTCGCTACTGTATTAATAGAAATATCCTCACACAGTTTAGTCTCACAAAGAAGTCTTAGCCTGTCTAATGCATAACGGTCAGCAGCTGCTAGAAGATGCTGAGCTATCAGAGTAGAAGCCCATTTGGAATTCAAGCCCACAAGCTCTTGCATGTCAGGCAGGGCGTCCCAGTATATAAAATGGAGTAATGCCTGCAATGATCAATCAACAGATAAAGTGATTGCCTTTTACAAGTATAAATAAAGAGACAAGAAACAAACTCAAACTCAAAACCAATCATTAACCAGACTGATTCATGTTTGATGAAAATACATTGTAAGCAGGAATTTAGGAAGACAAATAATTCGTTCTAGACTCCTTTAGATTTCTTTGGTCTATCATTTTTTATATTCTATAGGCTCATTTTATATCTTAATTTTTATCTCTAATAGTAATTTTTCTATTAGAATAGAAATTGATACACTCAACGACATGTTAATCTGACAAGAATGACATATTTCTAATTTCATAGTAAAAAAACTTTTATGGTCTGAGAGGAGTTTTTTGAGTGCCTGGACCTTTCTTTTAACTGGTAGCTCCCTCTTATAAGCCTTTAGTTTCAATTTTTTTCTAACTGAATTTGTAACAACGTGATCTTGTTACTGCAAAAGCAGCTATATTGAGATAAGGAAATAAGGAGTACCCTGAACACTGGAGCTTCCATGTCTTCAACTTTTAGACACTGAGTATTTTGATCCTTTAAAGGCCCAAAAAGTTGCGCCATAAAAACTGGTGAGCGAGCTGCAAGGACCAACTTATGGGCAGAAAATGCTTCACCATCTACTTCAAAATTCACATCAGTTAGCTTCCCATTTTCCAAAAGCTTCCCAAAATGCTGTCCAATATCAGAGGGTGGCACCGATATGGAATAAATCTTTGGACCTTCAGTATGAGATTTCACAACACCAACCACACATTGGATTGAGAGGCAATCGTCTTTAAAAAAGTCAGATGTCTCAAGTAGAGTTCGTTTGAAAAAGCGTTTGTAACCCCTGAACATATGATAATAAATAGTTCAATTCTAATTCCAGACAAAAAACGATAGGAACCAAGTATGCATCTATTGCACCAAAAACATATAAAACTGAATATGCAATTAAAAGGGCCTAATTAGTTACAGGCAGAAGAATATGCAATTAAAAGTTCTTTATTGGTCACAGGCAGAAGAATATGCAGCAAATCATATCAACTTTCAATACAGCATCAGAAACATAGTTCTAACACACAACTCTATGTTATCGTATCAGAGCACCTCTTCAGAGCCTATCGAATTCTAACCAATTTCTTCACCACCAAAAAATACATATTCTTGTGTATGACAATACTTAGCGCAGTTGCTACTACTTTCATTACTTCTAAAGACCATAATAAGAAAGGATACTGCTCTAAAAAGAAAAATACTTACCACATGCTTCCCCGATATTTAAGCGTATATGGACCACTCTCAAGTCTCCGAACGAAATGGCTATGAACTTTGTGATTCCCCTTCCCACTCTGATCCAAAAGCGTCAATTCAAATAGCGCCCTCACATCAGTGCCTTCGCTAGCCAACGCTAGAAATACAGAGACATATGTAGCATTGTCTTCAGGACTCTTCCCATCTGGATAAAAATATATAGCCCACGCGTACCCTCCGACAAAAAATGTATCAGACGTTATGTATTTTCCGATTCCCATTCCCTTGGTGAGCGAGTAGCCATTGATCTTGAACTGATGCGACCCATTGACGGTCTCAAATCGAGCGATGGAGCTGGTTACTGGTGGAGGTGGCGGAAGAGAAGGAATCAAAGAGGTTTTCGCCGCTCCTCCGCAATATCTAGATGGGCCCATCAACTCATGAAACGAAAAAGAACCCCGATTCCGATTTCCAGCTTTCGGTTTGGTGCAACCGAAAAAACCCCCCAAATATGAAAATTATTATGAGGAATCGTTGATCTAAGAAATCTTTCTCAGATTACAACGAAGACTCGGAAAGAGAGAAGAGGGGATGAGGTAAGGAGCAGTAGGGTTTGCAAAAACAAATTAACGGGCCAAAATTGGGGATTCAAAGATGAGGAATACGGAGGGTGAAGACAAAATAGAAAGCTCTGGATTGAAGAAGGAAGACAGACGGAGGGGCTTGGGATTGGGGAAGAAGACGAAGGAGGAGGTGTTTCCGGAAGACGATGAAATCGAATGGAGTCTACGGGTAAAGTTACAAATATCATTAAATAGAGAAGAAGCTAGAATTATCATTCCTTTCCCCAATGTTTCTAAAATATCACCTATGTGCCTCCAATAATTATATATGATAATAATAACTTCGCAAAGGCAATTACTCCATGAAATTCATGTTTTTTTCTTTCTATTTTTAAGAATAGAAAAAAGCAAAAAGGCATGAAGTTTGAAAATATAAGAAAGACTTGGATGGGATGTTATTTGTCAAACTCACCTATACACAGGGAAGTCATGATTTAGAATAGGACTGTGCTTATCCGATCAAATCTGACAATTTAATTGAATTAGATCAGATCGAATCGAATTAGGTAATGTTATTCGGTCGGCAAAGTTGAGTTTCGATTCGACATTCAGATCATTTATCGGATCGGATCGTTATCGGATTCACATGCGATCTCATCCAATCCGAACGTCGGATTGCCGTTTATAATGGAACTCCAAATCGAAAATCTGAAATCCTCAAATCCGTAACCCTTTCTGAAACCCCGACGATCGACTTCGAACCCCGCGATGAACCCCGACGATCGACTCTGAACCCTGCGACGAGATTCGAAAAAATATGATGAATATTGGATCGTTCTCTGAAAAATGCTCTCGGGTAAACGGAGGATCCGATCCGATAACTTTGTCGGGATTCAGATCGGATCGAATTCAAATTGAGTTTTGGAGCCGATCCGATCGGATCTAAAACTCCAATCTTACGTTCACCCCTAATTTAGAGGCCTTTCATAAGGGTTAATTTATTTTTTTAAATTAGGGATTTTTTTATTTATTTAATCATACTTTAGGATTTTATTCAAAGTAAAAATCAAGAAAAATCTTAAAGTTTGATAGAATGGACAACAAAATCTAAAATTTGAAATAGAAAAAGATCTCGATGGGAGGCTGCATATCAGTGTCACCAGCATATGTACAAAGAAATCTTTATTTAACTGTCGGGTCGGAGTATAGGAGTCATAAGAGCGAGCAAATTGCATTTTTGGAATCAAGAAATCTTTATTTGATTTTTTTTCAAAATAATTTGTTAACTTTAAAAGAAAATATTAGAAGATTTTGTCATCGAAATTTTAAAAAGTTAAGATGATATAAATATTTTTTATAAATTATTTGTTCTTGGCAATAAAAAAGGTGTAAACATATTGTAAAAATTTATGAATTTCAATAATATATATTTAAAAATAATAATAAATTTCATAAAAATTAAATAATTCATCATCTGCATTGATATGGTGTGCATATGATATTTGTGACACCCATATGTGGACGGTGGAGGCCATGCAAAATATCAAAACTAGGCATGAATGCTTTGGACTGGTCCAAATGGGAAAGCGCAGTACTTTAATGGAAAACTGCCTATATTATCCATCAATATGGGCTCCTTTCTGTAAAAGAACGCAAACCCTTGATTGGGAATCCCTATCTGTGCCTTGATTTAGCGGCCACCGTCGTCTTCTCCATGTTTCGCAGATACTTCTGTCCCTCTTTTGCTCGCTCTCCCCTCTTTCTTCCAAAATCAAACAACCCCTTTTCACGCCCTGGCCTTAACCCTAAATTTTCAAATCCAATTTGGTGCTACCCTAAATCATTTCGATCATTTTCTGCTACCTCAAGATTTGCCTCCTCGGAGTCTCTAATGGCCGATGATAGAAGGTCCAAGTCTGTCGATATACAGCCTGTGGACAAGCCTAATCGGTCGGAATTGCTCCGTTTCCTTGGCGCCTCGTTGGGTTCGTGTTTTAGCTCAGAGCCATTGTTGCCCAACCCAAATCCTTTGATTATAGTGATTAGTGGCCCTAGTGGAGTTGGCAAGGACGCTGTGATTAAAAGGCTGAGGGAGGTCAGAGAGGGGCTTCATTTTGTGGTCACTGCCACGAGTAGAAAAATGCGAGAAGGCGAGGTGGATGGAAGAGACTATTATTTTGTCTCGAAGGAGGAATTTTTAACCATGGTGCAGAGAAATGAGCTATTGGAGTACGCATAGGTGTATGGAGATTACAAGGGTATTCCAAAAAAGCAAATTCGAGAGTTTATGGCAAAGGGGTATGATATTGTTTTGAGAGTTGACATTCAAGGTGCAGAGACATTGAGAAAAGAGCTCGGGAATATGGCTGTATTTTTGTTCTTAGTTGCTGAAAGTGAGTTGGCTTTGGTGGAGAGATTAATTGGTAGGAAAACCGAGACGAAGGAGTCATTGCTCGTAAGAGTTTCGACCGCTCGGGAGGAAGTAAATCATGTCAAGAATTTCGATTACGCGATTGTGAATGCAGAAGGTGAATTAGATAACACGGTTAAGCTTGTCGAATCGATCATTGATGCAGAGAAAGCGAAGGTTCGGCAACGAAAAGCTGTAATCTAGATCAACCAAAACTAAGGTTTTCTCTATGCTCAACTCATGAAATTAAGCACTTGAATCATTAATGAAAGTAAGATTATTCTTTATCAGTAAAAGCAGCAAATTTTACTGTGTTTCTTGTGCTGGATGTTGGTATTAGCTTTTGTGAAGGCATTGACCTGTAATTTTTAACGTCTGTGTTTAGTACTCTCAATTTTTTGGTGAATTTGATAAAGTTTAAATTGAAGGATTGGAAAAAGAGAGTATGTTTACAGCTTTAATACAGAGATATGCATTTGGAATAGATGCTGATGGTCAAAGGGCTCCCGGGTAGTGTTTGCGCTCGGATAAGTTCTTCCGAACCAATGAAGACAATTGGGTGAATTAGTTGGAGCACCTATGGCCGGTACATGTCGGTTTTATCTTGAAATAAAACTGGAATCGGAACTCACGGTTCTGGATTTTTAGAACTGGCACAGTTCTAGTTTTAACGCAATTTATATTTAAAAAAATCAAAACATATCAATAAAATATATATTTTTATTATATTTGGGTCAGACTTTAAGTAATTTAGTGAGTTTATAACCAACTTTTGGATTTATTTCGAATTTTATTAGGGTTTGAGTTTCAGTTTAATGATTTTTTATTCATAAAAATGGTCACTGGTGCATAAATTGCGATTTTTTAAAAATTAGAATCAAGATCAGATTAAAACTGACGGTTTCAATTCGGTTAAAGGTTTTGGCCTGGTTTTGCCACCCCTAACTGATGTATATGCTGATTATCTGTTATGGTTGATGGAAGATCCGAGTGTTCTTAGTAGATGGGTCTTTGTCTTTCTTTATCTTCATGATTATGATATGCAAAGAGGGATCCCAATCAATAATTTATTTTGAAGCCGGCTAATGACGCTCGAGATAATTTATTTCGGCGAACCCTTGTCATGCTTGGGTTGTTAGGCCAGCTTATTTATTTCCACAAGCTCGAGAAATTTGACTTTTCCAAGCTCGACTCAGCTCGACTCGTTTGACATTTTTGCTAAAAAGTTCAAGATACGTCATTGGCCTTTCTTCGTAAAAATAAAAGGAAAATGAAAACAAGGGTTATTCATCGGACATCTTAACGAGTTCTGTTAAATTCGGCAAACTAGAGTGGAGAAATCACCGGTGCAGAGAAAAGAACGTGACCAAATGCAAAGAAATTGATACTCTGATTTTAACGGAATTGATGAAAATTTTTAAAAAATCGTAATAGTAGAGTGTATATTAAAATTACGTAAAAGTCAAGATGTTCAATTGCATTAAAAGGAGAAAGTAGATTGACGTATCTACTGCAAATGCTCGTATAGTACCAGAAATGATATGAGCCAGTCCGACCCGATTTTATCTTAAAATAGAATTAGAACTGAAACTCATGATTCTGGATTTTTTTGAACTGTCACTGGAATCAACCATGCCGGTTCTTTTCCAAGTTTTATTTTATATTTAAAAAAATTAAAATATAATAATAAAAATATTTTTTTATTATTTTTAGGTCGAATTATAAGTAATTAGCCAAATTCATAATTAATTTTAAGATTTATATTGAATTTTATCAGGGTTTGAGGGTTTTACTCGATTTTATCCGGTTTCATGATTTTTTTACTCTTAAAAATGACACTTGCATATAAATTACGGTTTTTTAAAAATTAGAACGAAGATCGAATTAAAATAGGTAGTTTTTGTTTGGGTATTTATCTTTCGAAAACCAATTAAATATTTATTATGGTGGGCATCATTATACGAAGAAAATTCAAGAGGTCGAAGCGGTTCCAGAATCAGCAACGTCGACGACGAAGCGGTAGCGCACGTCGTTCTTAGCAAGACGGTCGAAGGCCTGGTTGATGCGCGCTGGCTCGATCACCTCCACGTCGCACGTAACGTTGAATTCGCCGCACAAGTCCATCATCTCCTGCGTCTCCTTCATCCCGCCCATCAAGCTGCCTTTCACGGCTCTCTTTCCTGCAGAAAACGACCCCTTCCAGTCTGAGTTTCAGTGGCTTCTTTTGATGGAAGATGAGTTGGTTCTCGTTCTTACCAAACATGAGCGGGAATGGCGGCAGTTCCAATGGCTGCTCCGGTATGCCGACCAACGATAATGTTCCGTTCACTTTTAACAGCTCCAAGATTGGCCCCAATGCATGCTTTGCCGACACTGTGTCCAACACGAAGTCCAAACTCCTTTTACCCTCCTGCCATGAACATTTTTCCATTATAAATGGCCGAACTTTAGACTAAGTCGGTTTAGTACTAAATTTACAAAACCAAATCAATTATATTTTTCTGTTTAGATTGGACCGGATTAGACAAATTATGATGAAAATAAACCTGCATTTGGAGTGGATTTGTGCTGATGATAAAATGGTCAGCACCAAGGAGTTCTATGGCGTCTTTTTCCTTGGAAGGAGAGGTGCTTATCACCGTCACATGGTGGCCGAAAGCCTTCCCAAACTTCACCGCGACGTGGCCGAGCCCTCCCAGACCAACCACCCCGATCCTCTTCCCCGTCGATTCTAACAGTTTCTGTTCTTTCATGGGGCTGAACACTGTTATCCCTGCGCACAGCAATGGCGCCGCCGCGTCCATTCTCAGCGTCGACGGTATTCGCACCACGTACCTGATTTGGATCGTCAGATTTACTAGAATTAACGGTGTTAGATCGTGTGATATGGTAGGGTTTCACCTATGATCTGCAACGAGCATTTTTGAGTAGCCGCCATAAGTGACGCTGCCATCCCAGAAGACGCCATTGTAGGTTAACTGAAGCTTTTCGCAGTAGTTTTCTTCGGATTTATCACAGAACTCGCAATTTAAACACGACCCTGCTATGCATCCAACTCCTACGTTATCTCCTATTTTGAATCTCTTCACGTTTTCTCCCACCTTCGTTATCACGCCAGTAATCTCATGCCTATGAATAGTTACAGAAGATCGAAAATGGTCAAAAAAGGAGATATATTTAGAGAAGATGCACGATAAAGCATACCCTGGAACTATAGGATACATGGTGGTTCCCCAGTCGTTTCTTGCTAGGTGAAGATCAGTGTGGCATATTCCACAGTACAGGACCTTCATTGTAACGTCGTTTTCCCCATTTTCTCTGCAAAAATCAAGTCAATTAACGTAGAAACAGCTTGAAATCAAACATGGTTAAGAAAAAAGTACCTTCTTTTGAAAGTGTAAGGGTTGATCTCGCCGGAGGAGTCCAGCGCCGCCCAGCCGGAAACAGTTTGTGTGTGGTTGGGGGTTGTTTCCGCCATGGATTTAAGATCAGGGAAAGAGACGAAGAGCAGTAGTTGACAATTAAGCAATTTAGATTTGAAAATCGATGAAGAAACCCTGGAGCTTAATCGGGTTTTATATTTCCTCGGCTACGCTTGACTTCGGAAAACAAACGAAGGCAACTGCTCATTACGTTCTCTTGATGATCCGATTTGCCATCAAATTACGTGTCTGATCAAGCGGTGGAGACTGAATCAACCTACGCAATCACATTATCAACTACCAAGTCGACCTAATCAATGGTATTGATTGCATCCGTATGAACAACGTGGACAACGTGTGATGTCTGTCCCCAAAAAATGTCTGGTAAAATGGCTTTCCATGTTTGATGGACGGGCATTATCCAGAATGATAATGTCTGGTTTCAGTTAAACTTAACCTAGGTCAAATGTCATGACCTAAAAATTGCTTTAATTGGCTGTATTATTTCTTTGACAATAAATAAGATTAAATTAATCATGTGACATGTAAGTACCCATAATGTTACATGATTTATGATAGTCTCTCCGGATCCATTTGGGAACTTGCTATCGAAATTCCGGTGAAGAACGATGGTCGAGGCTTGAACTATAGCCTTCACAAGATTGGATTTTAGCAAACAATAAAAAAACGTGCAAATCGATCATTCGACGACCTCACGTTTTTATCATAGCTTTTCAATCTCACCGATTTAAACGATATTGTTTGGAGGGTCTCTTTACGACACATAGAGAAGTTGTTGCTTGTCACCATCCAAACAAAACAAATTTGGAACCATATTTAGAAGTTTATGTTAGTTTTTATCCTTGTAAATATGTGCAATTAAGGATAAATTGTAATTATGAATAAGAGCGGAAAAACTTAGAAAATTATTGAATTAACAGGTATAAAATATTTTCCAAAACATGTATCTCGTATACAGTTTTTGCAAAGTTATTTTCGTTGTTATAAGATTGAAAATGTAATAAACTTAGTAATATATTGGAAATATATTATTGAAATAAATATGAAAAAATATTTTATTAAAAAAATTAAATATCAATTGATACAAATATTTTTGACATTTGCATCACTACAACCATCAATCGATAAAAATATCAATCGATCGTCGATCTATCTCTCGCCCAAGTCTGGAGTCTCCCGTCAGGAGATCTAGGCTCCCTAGGTTCACATCGATACTGTAACGATTTGAGCGAGCTGGCTCGTCGATCTGACAAATAATTACCCTCAACTTTTATCCGAGCATGCAAGGGTCTAAACAAAGTGATGTCACGAGACCAGGCTCACTAGTCTTAGTTATATGTCATTAGCTCCAACCACTAGGTAATAGACTTTAGTACCACCAAGTTTTTTATATTTGAATATTTTAATGTTAATTATAGTTAATTAAGTTGGCTAAAAAAATAGAGAAAAAACTAATTTCAAGACTCAGTTTTGAGAAAATAGGCTAAATTAGGCTTGAGTTTTAGAAAAATAAATTTTAGGTTTTCCGAACGCATGCTTGGACGCATCAAGGTTTCCCAGACGCATGCTTGGACGCATGATGCGTCCTAGTGAGGGACGATTGGACAAATTCTCCCTCACTCGGATGCATCATGTTTCACACGGATACAACATATAATTTTTTTTTTAATTAATTTGACTAATCAAATCTTATGAAAATCACTTGAAATTTTTACCACATATTTAAGACAATAAAATGCACTACTATGGAAGTTTTTAAATTTTTTGACAGCTATACGATTTACTATAATAAATTAATATATAAAAAAAATTTGTTAAAACTACATACGGCAAAAAAAATTCTTCAAACTTGTATCACATACTTATATCACTGTAAGACAATATTTCACAAAATTTTGTGATTTTTTTTTATTGATGTACGTAATTGTAAAAAAAATTGTTTTTTTTAAGTGTGTAATACAAGTTTCAAGAATTTTTATTACAGTATGTAATTTTAACAAAAAATTTAATTTATGTATTAACAAAATTATAGTAAATCGTACAGTAGTCAAAAAAATTTAAAAACTTCAAGAATAGTGTCGGTTATTGTCATAAATGTGTGGTAAAAATTTCAAGTTATTTCAATAAGATTTGATTAGTCAAATTAATTAAAAACAAAAAATTAAAAAAAATTGAATGTTGCTTCCGTGTGAGGGATGATGCATACGAGTAAGGGATGATTCGTCCGATCGTCCCTCACTACGACGCACGATGCATCCAAGTGAGGGAGGGTTCGTCCAATCGTCATTCACTAGGACTTATGATGCATCCGAGTGAGAGAAGATTTGTCCGATCGTCCATCACTAGGACGCATGATACATCCGAGTGAGGGAGAATTCGTCTGATCCTCCTTCACTATGATGCATCATGCGTTTGAGCATGCGTCTGAGCAGCTCAAAATTTATTTTTTCAAAACTTGGGCCCGATTTGGCCTATTTATCAGAAATTCAGGCCCAAAATTAGTTTTTTCTCAAAAAAATATTTATTTATTATTGTATATTAATATTTACAATTTAAAAAGTTTAATATAATATTTTTACGCTACAAAAATAAATATTTATGACTGTTTGATCGTATATTGAATAACTACAATATATTTATATAAATAATTTTTTTATGTTTAATTTAGCTCATTAGGCTAGATGTTTTATGACTTATTAGGCTAGATACATACATTTTCTTACCATTCCCCAAACAAAGAACGGGAAACCTCCGATGGCACAGAGGACGATGCCGGAGCCGGCTATCTGAAGAATGTAAGTCCTTCTAAGGAACCTGTAGAATGCTTGATTTTGTAAATCAGAAACATTATTCGGCTTCCCATACTTGACATACGCCACGAACTTGTTTCGGAAAAACTTTCCTTCTCAATTCCGAGCTTCTTCGAGATTTTTCGGCATCACTAAGCATCCATCCGACATGGCTGAACCATAAACCTTAAATGGGACTATGGGGTCCTTTTCTGTGTCCACGAATTGATGATGGTATCTATGTGTGCTCACCCATTCGATTGGATCCCCCTCGAAAGAAATCATAATTTGGAAAAATTGAGTTTCTTGATAGGAGAAAGAACAANTGTAAATCAGAAACATTATTCGGCTTCCCATACTTGACATACGCCACGAACTTGTTTCGGAAAAACTTCCCTTCTCAATTCCGAGCTTCTTTGAGATTTTTCGGCATCACTTTTTCAGTCAGATAAATGGAATCAAGCATCCATCCGACATGGCTGAACTAGAAACCTTAAATGGGACTATGGGGACCTTTTCTGTGTCCACGAATTGATGATGGTATCTATGCGTGCTCACCCAGTCGATTGGATCCCTCGAAAGAAATCATAATTTGGAAAAATCGAGTTTCTTGATAGGAGAAAGAACAAAATTTAGAAGATGCGATAATTTGTAGACTCTTGTCTTTATTTTATTTCATTCAGCCACTATTTATAATATAAAGTGACATAAATAACATTAAAACAAAATTAAATCAAATATTCACTCTTATACTATTTATTTTTAAAAAAAAATCAATAATTTTTTGACATTTTGTTATTAAAGCAACCCTAATTTTCTTCACAGTTCTTGGAATGACCTTAAACGTAAACTATTAGAAACTAGACATTCGGTCATAAAAATTCATTAGTTACATGTTAAATTTATTGATCATTTGCCCTTCTAAAAATCAATTGCAATCTATCATAAAACTAAGCAAATGAATACTCAGAGCCATTTAGGAAGCTTGAAAGCCCTGTGAGAGAGATTTCTATGGAAGGAGAGAGTGATCTCGAGACCAGTGATCAAATACAATCCAAAAGCCACGAAGAATGCATTCCAGTTAAACGTAAATGGCGCAAAAAGAGGAAATGCATGAACAGTAGACCCCTAGCTGCTCGTCTGTCTAACATAGTCCATTCCCTATTCCATAACGACCTCTCTTGCTCTTTCTCTGGCCCTTTCTCTAGCTCTTTCTCCTTCTTCGAATCTTCCATTGGTGCAGCAGAAGAAGGAGATGAAGAAGAATAGGGTTTTTAGAGAGAACCAGCCCTTGTGGGTACGTGAATCATCTGCACGCCGATTTTACAGTTTCAGAGAGCGAAATCAATTACTTTTTTTCAGCTCGGTAATGCGTTGGATTAAAGGCTCGTACCAACCATCTGATAGATGTGCTGTAATTATCAGTTATTGAATTTCTTACTAATTCTCCATTGAGAACCTGCATTTCTTCACTAGTGCATTTCGCCGTATATATGGTAAGTTGAATTGTTCTCTCTTCTATATTTTGTTCTTTCTTCTTTCTGCAAACTCAATTTTTCAAATTCTAATTTTTTTTCTATACCATAGTGATATTTCATTCTGATTAAGTTATACATTGGACAAAGAATTTTAGTTTGTTTTGAACCGTGTTATCATCTTTGAAAGAAAGGCTGATTGAATATTTTGTTCGTTACAAGAACTTGGACGATAACACCGAAGATGCATAACCTACATTGCTTGTAACGGTAAAATTAGTGGTGTATATATGCAGAGTTTATTTATTTATTTACCTAGAACAATACGTTTTGAGCAATAAACTTAAGAATGAACGTATGCAGACTATAATATAAAGTGAACAATATTATACTTTAAGAGATATGACGATTTCTTATTTTCCTTGTTCATAATTCTCAACATGTGTCTCGGCGTCTCATCTGAATACGCTGACGAAACTGATTTTCTCAAGCTTCCAAGAGCTACTTTGTTTCACAAATTCAACTGTGAAGCCGAGATTGTTGTTTCTCTCCGGCGACTGACCCCTTTTCCTCTTGAGCCATTCGTTCCCCCTCTCAAAAAGAGAATTCATATTACAGATTCTCCATTACCAAGTTCTGTGTGAACGTCATCCGCCAATGCCCTAGCTCCGACAAGATTGTTCGATATTCAGGTCAAAGCTCCTGGTCGTTTATAGCCCATGATCGACTTGGTTTCTGAGACTTGGCCAAAGATCTTGCGTACAAACATAAAATCGAAACGAAAATACTAAAATTTTAATCTTATTCCACAAAGGCCGCAACTTTATGGATAACATCTGTTTTCGTGGAGTTTAAAAAACATGGGCCTCAATGAACAGAGGCAGTCTCTTGGATTGGGCTCTGAGAGAAATTACCGACAAAGCTTGATGATGCCCACTGTTGCAGCAGCAGTGGAAAATTCGAAATCGTGGGATGTCCATTATCCGGGAAGTTAGCAACAGTGGCGCATATCAAACGTCATGGGCGAAGACCATTTCTATTCCTCTTTTTCCGTTTTTTTTACGGAAATGATCTTGGGTGAAGAAGAACAAACGACGACATCAATTTGAACATTCTTCTCATCTTCTGTGTTATGGGTCGTCTTATTCTTTCTCTTCCCCTTCTCTTGTGGATTACCCTTTGTTCATTTGCTTTCCTTCCAGGTTTTTTCTTCGCCACCGCCAAATCCAACCATAACCCCCATTTGTTCAATCGTATTGACCGCGATCTTTACCATTCCAGGTATTTCTTTTTTCTTCTTTCGCCGTCGATCTTTACTTGGTCTTCGTCATTTTATGAATATCTGATGATTTAGTCTTTTGGGAATCAAATCGATCTTGAACTAATGCATATGGTTTGTTAATTTGAGTTTAAGCGACGCGTATTCAGCTTCAAATCACAACCATGTTTTGGATATTAGCTGGAGCTTACGAATTAACCTCGATCTATAATGTTTATGCACTGTTTTTTTTTTTTTGCAGTGTGGATTTGATGAATCAGATACAGGCTTTGGCTCATCGTCATCCAGATAAACTCACTGTAAATAATTGTCATATATCTATATGTTTATTCATTTTATTCATGTTGTTTCTTATGGCAAGGGGTTGTAACAGATGGAGACAATTAAATCAGCAAATAAAGGCTATCAAGCAAAGATTTCAGTAGTTACTTATCGCCAGAAGATGACAGAGAGTAACGACACATCAAAATTTCGTGTACTTTTAGTAAGTTCTAATTGAACTATCTAAATGTGTTATATAATAAAATCTGGTATAGTTTTTGCAATGGTTAGATTTTCTATCCAATTCGGGAGTCAACAATATAAATACGTTTGGGCACTAGCATGCTTCCTAGTACATAGTTTGATTTTATGATCGAGTGAATAAAATATTGCAGATTGGTAATTTCAGATTGGTAATTTCTGGTGTTCTTGACAGATGATTCCTCCTTGTCTTCCAGAGTTTTGGGCAGCATGGAAGGGAAATCATAACAACTGAACTTGCTTTAAGGATCCTGTCAATTTTGAGTGAAGAACAGATTTTACCCAATACAGATTCATCTTCCTTAAACAACACCCTTTACAATCTTGTTATAAAGGTATGCAGTAAAAAATGAAACAAGTGCTTAAATATAAAGAATGGCCTCAACTTCGTGAAGTTTATACATGATCATCCAACTTTAGGCTCAATTTCTTTAAATTTTTATGCTGATATTTGGTAGAAAAACTGGGATTTTTGTCTTTTTGATTTCCGACTGTCCTCGGCCATCATTTGTCAGGTTGTCCCAATGGAAAACCCGAATGGTCGGAAGCTCGTTGAAGAAGGAGATCTTTGTGAGAGGAGAAATGGTCATTGCATTTATTTTGGGTGAATTAATATGTCAAAAAACAATTGTGTTATTACTGAAACTCTTTTTAATATTTTTTGAGCCAGGAAGAGGAGTTGATCTCAACAGGAATTGGAGTGTTGATTGGGGCAAAAAAGAAAAGGTTAGGCATTAATTTTGGTCATTAAGTTCCATTTATTAAGTGTGCTTCATCGTCTTTTTTTCGCAAGTCCAGGACTATAATCCTTACGAAGAAAATCCAGGAAAAGCTCCTTTTAGCGAGCCCGAGACTCAAATGATGCGTAAACTCGCCATATCGTTTGATCCACACATATGGATCAACGTCCACTCTGGAATGGAGGTAGGTTCATCATTCATCAACATTTTATGTCACAATTTTCACTGTTTTGATCGACTTTTGGTTGTACAAATGGCATCGATCTGGTTGCTTTTGTCTAGGCTTTGTTTATGCCATATGACCATAAAAACACGACTCCCAATGGGTTATCTTCGCTGCAAATGAGAAAATTGCTCGAAGAGCTGAACAAACAGCATTGCCATGAACGCTGCATGATTGGATCTGGAGGAGGTTCTGTAGGGTAAAATGACCTCGATCATCCATGGCTGATTATGAATATATTCTAGAGTTCAATCACATTTGTAGTACATGTTCAAATTTTTATCAAATGTTTTTAGGTATCTGGCACATGGGACTGCTACAGATTTCATGTATGACATTGTAAAAGTGCCTATGGCTTTCACATTTGAGGTCTGTCTAGCCTTTAGCTTTCTTTTTTTTTATATTTAAGAATAATTTTTTATTTACATTGTTACTACACACTGTGACGTGACGATTTGTGATTGGTTTAATAAATATAAAAAATAATTATTTTAAATGTAATATTTTCATGTATTTTAACTAAACCAATCACTGATCGACATGTTATCGTGTACAATAAGAAAATATGTTAAAGATGTAAACATAACATTACTCTATATTTATTGCTTAACCGGACGAATAAAAGCGCTCACGTGATTTTTCAGATTTATGGAGATCCAGCAGCCTCAGCTAATGATTGTTTCAAAATGTTCAATCCCACAGATCTCAATACTTTCAATGTAAGCGATTCTACTTTAAATTGAAAATTAACTCCATAGACTTAGCTTGATGAACAAATGGATCGGATTTCTTCAGAGAGTTGTCAGTGATTGGTCGGCCGCATTTTTCATGATTTTCAAATTGGGCCCGCAGCAGCTCAGTGAGGTAGAAGCAAAACATCCTATGTCAGACTCGAACAAGTGGGAATCGATAGAGGAGTATTTGGAAGGGTATTTAATGGATAGGAGTAGCAGATATGGGAAGAAGATGGAGGTGCTTGAATTAGGAATGCAGGAGATTAGAACCTATTTTAGGTTGTTTTTGTTATCCTCTGTTCTGTTGTTGTTCATGTTCTGTTCCAGAATTTCTAAAACCAAGTTTAGCCGACCCATTGTTTCTGCCCTTCCTTTCTGATTTTTTAATGTTGAGGATGACACGGGTTGAGCTGTGTTTTTTATCCGATTCAATCGAACCATCCTTGCAAATGAAGTCTGAACACTACTGAAAGTACTTTTGATTCACCAGTATAATTACGATGATATGTTTTGGGTGCGAAATATTCAATTTTTTTGACGCTAAAATGAAGGATATATGATATGATTTTAACTGATATAGATTGATCAGTAATCGAACGTAGAATATAAAAGAAAGTAAAGATAGAAATGATACATTGACCTGAAGTCGATGAACGTTTGAACCTTAAGTGGTTAGAAAGAACTTAATATCTGAAACAATAGCGCGACTAAGAACTTTGAATAAGAAATACGTCACAAATAAAGAGATTTTGTTTGATAAATTACAAACGACGTTGCTGGACTTGCAATGAAAGACAGAACAAGACGCTGAAAAGGAGAAGTTCTCTTAAGGTATGATTCACAAAATTCAAGTTGATTTCAAATGATAAATTTACTACGTATTTATAAGATTCATTTCTCGTTAATTTTGAGAAAAATGAATAATAACTATGGTGGCTCAACGCCGTTTGAAACCGGAGCAAACGCTAGGGTTCAGTGAAGCGAATGGAAGAAACTCTGGATCATCTTCTAAAATGGCGAGTGTTTCTTCGTCAAGATTCACCCAAGCTTCAATGGCTTCTTCTGGCGCGTCCAGAAGCTGGACAAAGTTGACGAAATGGCACTCGATACCAGGCGACGCTGCCGACGCCATCCACGCCGGTCTCCCCCATCCAAAATCAACCTCGTTTTGGCCAAATCTGCACCAGCTTGTGAAACCTAAGAAATCAGAACCCTCGTCGGAAGTTGCTCGGCCGGAGAAGTCGTCGCCAATCTTTTTGACGATATCGCAGAGCTTCTGATGCCCTCCTTCGCTCTCTAAACTCTTCACAAAACTGTGGTTTAGTTTCTTGATTGCGTCTCTTAAGTGCTTCACCAGATGATGCAGTTCAATCTCGCTAGACGGACATAGAACAGGCATGTTCCAGAAGAGATTTCCCATGGAGTTATTGACCGATTCAGGAACGTTTCTGCCTCGTAAATTCACTGCGTGTGTGAGCGCGCATGGCCGCTGAACCCCATGCTTCGTTTTCCAAGCTAGGATGGCGCATCGCGTAATGAGCGCCGATACAGCCTCGACCCTCGACGGATTTTTCACAGACGAGCTCGCTGCTTTGGCCTTCAGCGCTGCAATGGCTGCCGCGTCAAACACGACTCTCCTCGTCCCGCAAACGCCCTTTCTGAAAAAGGGCCTATGAACGAAATTGGAGATACCCTCCATTGGATACTCCTCCATCTGGGGAAAAGCTCGGGGGATATTGAAATCAAAACCCAGATCCACAGCTTCACCACCTTCGCAAGCTATGGCTGCCCAGCTTTTGAGAAAACCAACGTGGGTGAACCCATCGCAGACAATATGCGAAATGCTCGTCGAAACAGCCAAGCCACCGCAAGAGAAGACTGTCACTTGGATCCACGCCACCGTCGATCCAGGCTGAGCACCGACCCAGGTGGTCTCCAGTGGAATCAAGCTTCGAATCGAAGAAAGATCAGGCTTGTTAAAGAAGCTATCCAGACGAGAATCCGAGCTAGCCTCTATGAAAAGAGCCCCCTCGTCGCAGCAATGGATGGAAAGCCTATCACAGACTCTTCCTGCAAATGGGTAAAACTTCGTTAGGGCTTCTGATAATGATTTCTTCAGAAGCTGCAATCTTTCTGAAACACAAACAGTTGTTTCAGCCGATCGATAAAAGAGAACTTGAGGAAAATAGAGGGTCGGAGCATATTGATCCCAGAGAGAGAGCTTGTAAGTTCGACGGTGTTCAGGTGTCGGAGAAGATGGTCGGATATATGCTTTTGAAACTATTTCTACCTCCATAGAATTGTCTTCTCCCTTGGTGATCTTAAAAACTGTGTCAGGTGTTGGTATTATAAGGAACATGGTTTGGTATCAAGAAAATAAACGTTATAACTCCCCATATCAATTAATCTTACGTTGTTTTTTTTCAAAATTTAATGCTTCAATTAAGATTGGTCAAACCCTAAACTTCATAAAGGATCTGACAGTTTCAAAACTTGGTAAATCTCTGATTTGATCGATGGTCTAAATTGCACGTGTGGTCTAAATTGCACGTGTAAATACATAGACATTCATACAACCTCGACATTTAGGTTAGATTTGAATTGGATTGAGTTCAAATCTAACTTTACACAAACTGACATGTTTGATCGGGTCGCTTAATCAATCAAATCTAAAATTTGAGAAGAAATCTTTAAACTTTAGTTGGTTTAAATTGATGAGTTATGAATTTGAATTTTACAAAACTAAATGTGTATCCGAATCAAAACGAACTAGAAATTTAGGTCAAATTTGGATTAGATCAAGTTTAGATCTAATTTTATACAACCCAACCTATTAGATCGAATTTATTTTCTATCCAAACACAACCCAAACTCACGGGTCTCACCCCTAGTAAAAATACTAATGCAAAGATAATAGATAACCAAAGAGTTTGTCGGGTTCAAAAGGAGCTAATTTGCATTTGAAAGCTCTTGAAAGTCCCAAGTTTCCAGGTGCTAAATTGATAATTAAAGGATAACAAATTTACCTTCCACCAAGGGCAACAGCCATCTGATTCCCCAAATAGCTTCTGCTGTAAAGCTCAGACTCGAGCCTCTCTTCACTGGGCGCAAAAAGCGTAAGGCCCCCGGCTTGGCCACGAGGAATGATCGAGATCTTGGCTACCGGATCATATTCAGGCATCAATGCCCCAACTAGAGCATGTCCAACCTCTACATAAAAAGCATTTCAGAATTTGAAACACCAAACAACAGTGCGTTGTTTCGGACATAATACCAATAGACTGTTTCGTAGGAAAATAATATTTGAGGAAGAAAATCTAAAATTAGAAAATAATTTATCTGTTTTCTTGCTTTCGTAAAGAGGAGTTGTCATCCGATCCAAGAACAAACAACCTGAATAAGTTCATATCATAGTATTCAGATATGTGTTATTTCATACCATGATAAGCAACCAATCTCTTCTTCTCATTTGAGACTACAGCATTTTTCTTTTCAGGCCCTGCAATTATTCTCTCGAGAGCATCTGTTGGGTGTAATGCGTGTGTCGTTATTAAACCGCAAGTGCACAGTTTACAAGTAATATAAAAGATATCGATCCCTCGAGGAAAACTAGTAAAATCTTCTTTAAAAAATCAATGTGAAAACCGGATTGCTCAATAAAGTTGTGAAAGAGTTTTCTAAATTCTAAAATAAATTTCAAGTGTGTAAGATAAGATGGAAAATGTGAGAAATAGTGTCAAGAAATTAGCACAAAAGAAGTAAGAAATAATATCGATGAGAAAGCGTGGTCGGATTGATCTTTTGTTGCTGGAATCCTCGGCCACAGCGGAGGCTACGGCTGCGTTGCAGAACGATTGACTGAAATCGAATCATCGAATAACCGGGGCTGGCATG
>QAOC01017202.1:311231-326074 GCA_003255005.1 Begonia fuchsioides
CCGATGGCCCCCACCCCCGGCCCGACAGAGTTTGCGAAGAAGTTAAATTACGGTGACTCAGCGGCTCAGAGATGAGAGGTCATGACCTGACACCACAAGGAACAACCTCAAACCATTGTGAGGATTTAAGCTCCAAAACTGCTATGGAGCAGACTCGAACCTTGGCGTTTGTACCAAATCTATCATATCTTCACTCTTCACCACTTAACACGTGGAACAACCCCAAACCATTGTGAGGATTTAAGCTCCTAAATTGCTGTGGAGCAGACTCAAACCTTGACATTTGTACTAAATTTACCATCTCTTCGCGCTTCACCACTTAACACGTGGAACTAGGGGTAAAAAAACCGACTCAAATAAATATATTGGCCCTAGACCATAGTTTTTAAGTCTAGTTTTGGTCGATCTTGATCATATACGGTCCAAGTTCTGGTCTAAAAAATTTGAAGCCAAAATATATTGATCTGTTTTTATTTTTTTCAAAGATTAAACAAGACAATGTTCATGTTGGAGATTATTTCAATAAATGTGTGTTTTATAATTTTTTTTAATATTAAAGTTAGAAATTATTGTAATTTATAATTATTTAATCTATTTTTAGTTTATTATTATATTATCTTATAATAATGACTATATATTTTGTATGATTTATAAATTATTTTCGATATTAGTTTATAATTATTTTTAATTATTTAGTCCGATTCTTGATATTATAATTTTAAAAATAAAATATATTAATTTAGTTATATTTATACTGATTTTATATTTTATTTTTTACTTTTGCTATATAAATTCACCTAGAGGCTCTTAGTCTAGGGCCGGCTAGGGTTAGGGTCCTTTGAAATTTTCATTGGTAGTGGTTCGACGGAGGCGAAGGCCAGATCATTTCAACCGTCACCGGAACTCAGTTTCGATTTACAGTCCCATTCTTTGATCCTTAATATTGTATGTTTGCTTCCGCGGGAAGGCGCTGCAGCATGTTCTAGTTTTATATGCTGCATCAGAGGGCCTGTGACGATTTCAACATTTGCATACATTGTCTGAAATTCACAATGAAAAATGCGTTGTGTTTCTGAGGCCTAATTGATAAAAAAAATTTGCTATGCTTCACCAGCAATCGATTTTTAGTTATTTGTTTTTTGAAAAATCCAATTTTATAAATAGATCTTATAGTTAAACTTCTTATCCCTCAAAATTTTTGCAGGACATGAAAGAAGAGAATATATGTGGAACTTGATTCTCCTTAGTTTTTGTTCAAGTGTATATCTCTTGTTATGGACGAGTTGATTTTAATTTTTGAATGTGTGTTCAATTTTGTCATTGGGACACATTCTTGGTGGGCTTTGTTCAAGATTTTATTTTCAGCGTCTACTGCTCATTGATCAAATTATTTGTGGCTTCTTTATTTTATCATAAGCTTGTCATTTTCTTTGGGTGCAAAAGTCCAGACAATAATTTTCTGTCTTAGGTGTGAGACAATAATTTTCTGGCTAGGGTCAAGGTAAACCACCTAAGGTCTCTACTTTTTTTAACACTTCAATTATTTAGAGAAGACCTGTGATGATTTCGACATTTGCCTACATTGTCTGAAATTCACAATGAAAAATGCGTTGTGTTTCTGAGGCCTACTTGATAAAAATTTGGCTATGCTTCACCAGCAATCGATTTTTAGTTATTTGATTTTTGAAAAATCCAATTTTATAAATAGATCTTATAGTTAAACTTCTTATCCCGCAGGACATGAAAGGAGAATATATGTGGAACTTGATTCTCCTTAGTTTTTGTACAAGTGTATATCACTTGTTATGGACGAGTTGATTTTAATTTTTGAACGTGCGTTCAATTTTGTCATTGGGACACATTTTTGGTGGGCTTTGTTCAAGATTTTATTTTAAGCGTCTACTGCTCATTTTACTTTCAGTTTTTCTCATTGATCAAATTATTTGTGGCTTCTTTATTTTATCATAAGCTTGTCATTTTCTTTGGGTGCAAAAGTCCAGACAATAATTTTCTGTCTTAGGTGTGTGACAATAATTTTCTGTCTTAGGTGTGAGACAATAATTTTCTGGCTAGGGTTAAGGTAAACCACCTAAGATCTCTACTTTTTTTAACACTTCAATTATTTAGAGAAGACCTGTGATGATTTCGACATTTGCCTACATTGTCTGAAATTCACAATGAAAAATGCGTTTTGTTTCTGAGGCCAAATCGATAAAAAGTTGTCTTTATCAAAGTTATGCCTCACCGATGATCGATTGTTAGTGATTTTTTTTAATCTGATGCTGTAAATAGATCATATAGTTAAACTTCTTATCCTCCCAGTTATTTTGATCTTAGCTAATTTTTGTTTTTAAATTTTTGCATTTAATGGCTAGTAGTTTAGATAATTTGACCTGTTAGAGTATTGTTATCCTTTCTTCAGCCAAAGATATTTTGAGAAGGCCTGTGATGATTTCAACATTTGCCTACATTGTCTGAAATTCACAATGAAGAATTCGTTGTACTTCTGAGGCCCCATTGATGAAAAGTTAACCTTCAAGACTTATTTTGATAGTTAGTTATTTGATTATTAATTTTAGATTGATTATGTGGATAGATCAAAACTTCTCCCCAATCAATTCAGTAGTACTTCTTTAAATATATTTTTATTGCTCACTGACATGTAAGTGCACTTACTATATTATAATTAAAATAACTATTTATTACATAAATCATAATTTGTCGTGGTTATGTGTATAATAAAAAAATATATTAAAAGAAAATCTAGCAGTACTCTAATCAACCTTTATTAGTGTATATGGCTTTGATTCCCCCTTCACTCTCCTCCCCCTATCCACGCCCTATTTAGAATGATTTACAACAACTGTTTGACCCTCTTTTCAGCGAAAGATATTTTGAGATATACCTGTGATGATTTGACATTTGCCTACATTGTCTTTATTTCAAATGAAATGTGTTGTATTTTTTAGGCTTTGATTTGATTAGAGTTTTATCATTTGTTTTCTTTACAGCAGCAGACAATTAACAGTGACGAAATTGGCTTGCAAATTAATGTTTTTCAATATTGATTTATACTCTGCTTCTGCAGCCTGGTTTGTGTTTCTGGTGATGTTGTACTTCTGGGGTCTACCAAATACCTGCTCCCCAATAAAATTGTCTTTGGGTGTTTGATTTTCCTATTTTTAAGAATATTTGATGAAAGCAGCTCAGATCCTGTTTGGGTATTTGGTTGACCCTCTTTATGGCTAAGATAGTTTTAGAAAACCTGGGATTATTTTGACGATTGCCGACATTATCTATAGTTCATATATGTAAATGTGTTGTATTTAGTCTATGAAATTTTGGATTGATTAGAGTTTGAACATTTCAGACAACGTGCATCTCTTACAGTAGCGGACATACATTTGCAGTGTCGGAAAATTAATGTTTTCAATGGCGAGTTGTAACTCTGAATCTGCAGCCCGGTTCTTGGATATGCTGATCGGTTTCTCCAATCAAAGTTTTGGACTTTGGTTGTGATCTGGTTTGGTTCTGGTCTTCTCACAAAATCCTTAAAAGAGTTAATTTGTCAGACATAATTCAGGAGACATGAATTTAAATTAGAGCATGTGGAATAAGTAAAATTAATAATATGTATTCGTCCAAACCACATACATCAAAGTAAATATATTTTACATGAAAAGAAGAAAAAATAAAAAAAAAAGGTGATTTTAATTAGAGTTAGGTTATTTTTGTTTACTCTAGATTTATGAGTTTGCATTATGAAACTTGAGAATCAATCCAAAGGATTTTAGTTTTTACTGCATAACCCAAAATTTATTTTTAATTTAGAAAAACCGACAAAAATCGGACAAAAAATTTTCAATTATGATCCAATTTTATGGTTTGGTCCCATTCTAAACACCACTATTTGGAGTTTCTTATGTTTTGAGACATATGATATGGAAGGATTATGCTATCATGGCTATAATTGAATAATTCTTATACTCAAAAGGTGAAATTCATCGCCCCCAGGACCATCACACTCCGGCCCGACAGTTTGTGATGTAGTTAAATCACGGTGACTCAGCGGCTTAGAGATAAAAGGCATTTATCTGATATCCCAAGGAGCTACCCAACATTAGGGGTAACAACTTTAACACTAGGACAACGCAGACGTCGAACCTAAGCTCTTGTACTAAATCTATCATTTTCTGAGCCAACTGAGCTATGCTCGTGCGAGCTATTATTGAATAATTCTACTTCCATTGTCTTTGTATTTGCTCTCTTGCTTCAAAATTGTTTTGAGAGCCAAGTTTTTTTTTTTTTTTTTACTTTCTTCTTGATGAAAAACTCAAAGTCCTTGAGGGTTACCAATGATATCGAAGTGTTATATCGGTCGTCGAAACTGGCTCAACAATGGGATCAAAGTTGACCCAATCAGTGTGTTTCAGTTTAGCTCTTGCACGAACCACTACTGGTCTTTGTCACACGCTAATTCTTTTATTCATGGTGTGAACTTGATTTCGAATCTACGATGAATTTGTAGTTGTAGGGTTTGTTGGTTCGCTCTATGTTTCCTTTGCACGGCCATTTCAAGCGTCGCTAACTCCCGACAACATATGCCGTGAAAAATAGATATTCGTTAACTTTATTTTGACTGATATAACCCTATAAAGGAATATATACTTTGTATTTCTGGATGATAGTATTTCATGAATATATACTTATTTAACAAAAGAAATGATTTATTCGTATCAAGATTTGTAATTTGAAAGAAATTAAAATTTTGAAAACTAAGTTTTTAGACAGGAGAAATAACAAAACATGAAAGAGAAAATAATTTATGGACTCTTGTCATTATTTTTATTCCGTTCAGCCACTATATATAATACAAAAGTGACAAAATAACAATAAAATAAAATAATAATTCTTAGACTTTTATATTTAACTAGTTGGGAATACGTGCGTTGCTCGTACACGATAAATAGATCTTAAAATTATGTTTATTTTAAGAAGAGTAGATCCTATGTTTAAATAAAAAATATGCATAAGAAAATATTAAATTTAATGGAAGATTTTACAAACTATAGTATAAGCTTTGTTTACCTTACAAAAAGTAAAAAATTTATATAACAAAAGAAATTTAATTTAAACTGATCTAAAAGTGTAACTTGCAATACATAAAGCAGAAAACCTAGATAAACCAAAACAACTTAGTTTTTCTTCCTTTTGATGTTTTATCTTCGAAGTTATCTTGTATCTTCTTATAATCATCTTGCAAAGAAGTGACCAAACTTAGGTCAATTGTTGTGGGATGTTCATCGACGATTGTTGTGACATAATATTCGCGTTTTCTGTAAGTGTCATGTTTGTTATTATTGAAAATACGAAATAATATATATATTTTTTGTCTTCTTCAAGTTTTGCAAAGATGACATTCAAAGTTTCTTGTACAGAGAAATGACTGTAAGAATGATAAAATAAATAAAGAAAACATATTCAAGTTATAAATTATAAAAATTTCAGTTGGACATGTCATTAAAGTTGATGCCGGTAACGAAATAATTCTTTCTGAATTTGATCCAAAAATCATTGTTGTAATTACACCAGGTCGTCACATATTTGAACCTCGATCAAATATCTATATATTGTAACATATAGTGTGATAATTAAAAAAAAATCAGTAACAAACGTACTTTAAATAAAATTTTATCATAAAATGTAACTATAGTAAATGTGGTACCTTTGTATAGCTTTGCCGTTGAACAATTACAAAGTTCACAAGTGAAAACATCATCATTAACTTGACAACGAATGGTTCTTGAGCATGCGTTACACATAAGTAGTAGAAACTCTTATTTTTGTTTGTTAGTGAAAGTGTTCAACGAACCCAGAAAGCAGTACTCTAGTTTAGCATATTAATTGCATAATGTTATTAAGTCGATAAAAATATCATATAATAACAAAGTGTTACTTACCGTATTTATTTCATCAAAAACATGATTAATTGAAATGATTTCTCATGGTAAAGGATTTATAGTAGTAGATTATCTTTCATCTTGATTTGGAAAATTCTCAACAAGTGTGTTAATAACTTTTTCATTTTCAGTAACCCTATAAAAAAATAAATATTGATTAAGTATCATGATATTTATAATTAAAAACGAACATATGTATTGAAATTATTAACCAAGAGGTAAGCTTTAAGACTTTTGGGATGTTAGAATCAATAACGAATGTGCTACTCCTTGTAGTTGAGAGTGAGATACTTGTGTTAAATTTAATAAATTATGATATAAATATAGGAAAAAAATACTCTTTAAAAATAAAGTATTGTGTAAGTTTAATTTACCTTTGAAAGAAGAAACAATTAAACTTATAGCTATTAACACATGTTTTTTGTGAATGATAGAAGCAATAACTTCTTATTCATTTTTCACAAATTGATCCCACAAAGTTAACTGTGTTGGTTTCAAACTACAAGTAATTGGTAAAAAAAAAATTGTTAGTTAATTTACAAAATAAAATTAAAAAAAACTAAAATACTTACTCGGGTTAAGTATTAACAATTCTCGTGTGAGTACTTGTTCTTCTCTTGATAAAATATTTTTCGAGGGATAAATAGCGATTGCAATACCCAATACATATGCAGAAAAAAGATAATTTGTTGAGTTCAGAATGAACAACTTAAAACAATCTTATGAAGCAAAAAATAAAAATACATACACTCAAGTATTACTCATTAGAGATATACTTTTTTTCCCCGAAGATCGGTGCAGAAAGAAAATGTAAATATATCTAAATGTATACTGTAAAGAAAGTTGCAGGTATTTATAGTGATATTGCTACTGTTTTCGGGCGGCTAATTGGTAAGACTTGTGTAAGAAGATGAGGTTTTGTCAGAAAATAAGATAAAGATGACATTGGAAGAGCGAGAAGATGAATCGACGCAAAACAAAAAAACATTGCAATAAGACATAGAGGCAGAAAAAACAAACAAATTGGAAAGAACAAAAAAAATTATAATAATGAAGAAAAGAAGCGGTAAAGTTGAAAAATGACAGCCGACAAGGATTATGAATAAAAATTTATAAAAAAGATTTTAATTAAGAAAGAGAAAAAGTGAGAGTTCCAATATCATTATTAACATTGGTAGTTTCAAAACAATTAATGTTTCATAAAAGACGTGGAATTTTAAAGAACTTAGTTGTCTTTGTGATGCGAACCAAGGGTTTGACATGCTTATATTAATCATTACATACATTTAATGTAAACAAATGATATTTCTAAAATGGCAAAAAAAAAACGAAAAAATAAAATAAAATAAACCCATGGAGGCTTTTTATATGTTTAGATTTAGATGAAAATAAAAAGCACATTGCAAGAAAATAAAAATAACTCATCCTTTTATATATAGTTAGAAATTCTCATAATAATTTTTAAATTTTTATTATTAAAACGACGATGAATTGATATAAGCACATTGCAAGGATAGTGACGTTGATTTTCAAATTTTATGAAATAAATCATAATAAAAATTTATCAATTTTTTATTATAAATTTTGACTAATGATAATAACGTCGATTATTAAATTTTACTACATAAATGATAATAAAAATTTATTAATTTTTTATTATAAATTTTGATTAATTTTTAAAATAATAAATAATCACTAAATTTATCGTGTGATCGTAAAATTTAATCATCAACGTCATTATCCTTGCATCATCTTAAATGACAAGTAACCTCTCGCCACAGTTGAAGAAGCATCCCACCTTCACATGACGACCTGACCCTTAAAAAACAGCAACTGCGCCTCGGCTCTGCTTCGTCATCGAGCATGGAAGTGCCGAAGGGTCGTCCTTTTTTGCGTTGGTTGGTAAGCGAGTCTGAGGCTGATGATTTGATATAAGCACGCTCCATAAAAGCAGAGCAGGTCGTTTCTATGAATTCTTAAATGCCCTTGTCAGGCTTTAATCGTTAGACTACGTACGTTAAGGGTTTACGTTGTTTTTGTACCAGTCATAGTTATGAATTTGAGAAATTATATAAAATTTTCATGATTGGTTAACCCTCACATATCCGCCCGATAATTTGTGAAGCGATAAATCACGGTGACTCAATATGTTATAAATGAGAAACTTTTTACCTACATCCACAAGAAGTTACTTTACATTTGAGGTAACGACTCTCACACTGCGACTGATAGACTTCGAACATTAGCATTTGTTATTAACTCTACTATCTATGAACTGACTGAGCTAAGCCCGTGCGGGTAAATTTTCATGGTTTGTGTCATGTTTAGAGCTGTGTTTGGTCTAGTCAATTTTTGAGTCGAGTTTTATATAAAAATGAGCAAATATATAAATTTTGAGAGAATTCAATCGTTCGAAAAAAGGTTAGTTTATCTATCGACGGTTTGAATAAGGGTGAGTAACTGCGTCTGAATCAAACGACTGAAGTAAAGTCACTCTTTCCGATACGTTCACACTTACTTTCTTTGGAGCCCAAAAAATATTTTAAAAAATTTAAGTTGGATTTAAGCTATTAATCTAAAAATGAGGGCAGATGCTCGAACCATAGCACAGTTTGAGGGAATTGAAAACGAAACTGGTTCTTTTGGTGGGCAAAACCAGAACTAGATCGCGGATCTGGCAAAACCGAAATCTGGTTCTGCCTGATTTTGCCACCCTATGCTTGGACTAGAAAAGCCTGCAGTCAACAAAAAACGAGAATAGTTAAAGTGAAATTCACGTAATTGACATTGAATAATGGTAGCACAGATGATCTCTAAGTCTTCTGCAAAAAAGAAGAGCATCAAAGTCTCTCCATGGTTTGACAGTTTAACCCAAGATTCAAACATACAAAATGACTTTTTTGCACTAAAACAAGAACTGAATGGTTTAGAACTGAGTGATTCCAAAATGATCGGTTTAAATTTCTAGGGTTCCTGTTAAATCCTGCACTAAAACAAGAAGATCTCATTCGGGACAAAAAGTTGAGGTATCTTCTTACAAAGAAAAGATTGGCCACGTCAATCTTATTGCCATCTTCGTCAACACTACAAAGCTAGAGAAAAATCTGGGTTGCATCTGAAATCGAATCAAGGGTTACCTTCATAGATCCTCTCCGACGATGGAGTAGATTGGCCAGGTTAAATCACGAGGGTCTTGCAAAGAGAAACTGACAGAGCTCTGTTGACAGTTTGCCCACCTCCATTGATGAGCAAAAGAAGAAGAAAAGCTTACGAAGGGAGGTGGACAGAATGCCAATGAACTCTATAAATAACCCTTTGTTAGACACACATGAAAATCAACCCTTCTTCATTTCGATCTCTCCGGTGAAGCTTCATCAAACACCAAAAAAAGAGAAATCAGCTAGCTAACAAATATGAGGGGTCGTCGGTTCGAGAGAGGTTGGCTTCTATTTAAGATAGGAAGAAGAGAGAGAGAGAGAGAGAGAGAGAGAGAGAGAGAGAGAGTATTTAATTAATTTGCAATAGAGGAGAGGAAAGTGTTCAGACAAAAAGGCTGATAAATATATCAGATAGGATGGTTCATTCTTTGGAGCACATTCAACCAAACCAAAATCATACAGGCTACCAGTTTCCTCTCTCTCTCCTCCTCTCTCTCTCTCTATATATACATATATGAGTATATATATCACCATCCATGTCTTTGTTGTTTACTTTGCTGCTCTCAGTCGTGCTACGTTAAATTAAAAGCTCAGTCAGTGTTCCCGATCAAAGAACAGACATGCTTCTGGTTTAAATTTAACTTAAAAGATTAGACTGATTGTCTTAATCCAACAAAAGATATTTCCCGATCAAGTGGGTGAGCCATTGCATTACTGGTTTTGAAGGACTTAAGCTCAATCAAGAACAAAATAGATCATGATCAGATTGAATTCAACATTCGCCCTACTCTCATATCTCTAATTTCTTGATAGATTAAGGGGATTTGAATGCAAATTAGCCAACAAAATTAGTCATCGAAACAGAAGAAAAAACATTCAAGATTGTAGCAAAAGTGGAATTAAATAGTCAACCATTGGCCTAATGACTGCTTTTGAGCTTATATCTCATGGATCCACCACTAAGTTTTTGGTATCCTAGGTATCCTATTTCACTTTATAGACTTTGAAGAAAATTAGGGCATGATTATATTTCACAAGAGCCGTTCAAAACTACACTGTAGATTAAAATAATGGGAGAGAAAGGTAAACCCTAGGTCAATCTTAACCCTAGTAACTCTCTCTCTCCACTCTCTCTGTGCAAAAAATGTCAAAAAACACTCTCTGAGGAATAGGGTGCATGAAATCTTCCCTTTTGTCGATCGATAAGTCGCACTCATCACTCCCACGAGCATGCTTTTTTCTTAAAACTCTCACCCACTCAGGGTCAAACAAGACACAGATAATTATATACGAACAAACTCCCACAAATACTTATTACACAGGGTGCTGTCTTTATTACAGCAACCACTACATGCTCTTATTTATTTCTACTGACCCACGATCAGGCCAGATTTCTTCAGACCCAGCTGTCTCTGCATCAGAATTAATGTGGACGCTATGATTGAATCATGGAGATGATGAACAAACTGTGCAAAAGAAACCACTAAAATCTAACCTTTCAAGCCTATTTCATCAGGGTTTTAAAAAGGAAAAAAGGAGAAATAAAACAAGTAATCAGGGTTTCGAAACTGATTGCCTCTTGATTTACACTTCTCATTTTATCAAAAAAGACTTAAAATTCAAGTGAAACTTAGTGAAAAAAGATGCAACTTTCTGCCTTCTTTCAGGGTTTAATCCCTGAGTGGTGCAGTTCTTTGTGTTCATCCTTTCTTTCCCTTCACTTTCTTACAAAAAGCTTGTTTCCTGTATTGCAATGGTGGGGACAATGTTCTTTTCTTGCAAATAAATGGGCGTTCCTACTGTCTGAAACAAAAAAAAAAGACCCTTTACAGCAAGCACATCTTATAATTAAAGATACTGAATTCTTAGCTTTCACTAGATATTCATGCAAAAAATCATTCCAAGTTACACGTTTGACCAACATAAATGCTAGACCCAAGAACTAGGTCAGAATGAAAAACTAGAAATCAGAGCTCAATCCATGCCCACACTTGTCTGGATCATGCTGCAGATTTGAAGCCCCACGCATAGAGTAATAAACTCGAGACATAAAACGAGGATAATGATTAAGAGAGATTGGGAGGTCCACGTGAAACACTTCAACAGCAGGCATTGTTTGAAGATGCTTGGACTTTAATCATCAAGGAACGCCAGTGATAATTGCTGGGGTGGAGCAGATGAACAGCAATCTTCTGTTGCGTTTTGAGACCTTCTTTGAAGTCGCTGTGGCTTTAGTTTCAGACCCCTACCTCAGCTTCACTGTGTGAGTGTGAGAGGAGAGAGAATTTGGGTTAGAATGTGTGTTTACATATCAGGTTATTTTCTGAAGTGTCAAATGTCAAAATATTTATCAAGAGATTGACAGTCATCGTTACAGTTGAGAATAGAGAATGTTTGTTACCAAAAGTTAAAATCTCTTGTCTTCAGAGCCTTTATACCCCGGCCTGATAGTTTGTAGAGGGGTAAGTCACGGTGACTCAGTAGACTAGAGATGCAAAGTCTTTACCTACGTCTACAATGAGCTACCCCACATTAGAGAATGCTAATGTAATTCTTTGGCAATTAGTGATTGATTAAATAATTCTCTTTCGACGAAGTTATTGTGCAGAGCAACTTCGGCTTCGATCAATTTCTTTCACGTTGGATGGTGGATTATTTCTAATGGAGAACAAATTTTCTTACTTTTCCCCCTACTTTTCCAAAAAAACGTGTAATTTTAATTTCTAAAACTGCAACCATAAAATCTATTTAATTTGGGTACGAAACTTTTAATTTTGTTCTGATACCATTTGTTGAGAATTGAAAGAGAACTAGAAAAAAAGAATACGACATGAGACACCAGATTTACATGACAAAAACTCTTTTGAGAAATATCACTAGAAGATGAATCTACTATGAATATCAGAATATAACTGTCAGATTTTATTATTTTAGCTTACATTAATTTATAAATAATAGAAAACTTTAATAAGATTCTAGAGCCAATTGACCGGACAAAATTAAATTTAGGTCACACTGAACCATGTCACGGGTCAATTTAAGGTTGATTATGGGACCAACAAATGAACATGAGAATTATGGACAATTCAATTTGAACTAATCTCACCAAATTGAAGCGAGCGCTTAAGCAAACCTCTATGGTGGATGTAATTTAAGGTTATATTATCAAATGAGATATGCTACTTTTCACTAATATCTAATCATATATTATGAAGCAATATGATATTTAAGTCAATTATGTATCGATGGAAAAATGTCAAAGTCCAAACAAATAACATCAAACAATTATTGAGCATTCGTATAACATAACTTTTATGATCGAAGAATCACTAAATTCAAAAGTGAAAAGAGCTTCATAAGGTCGATAGAGGATGGCATCGATGCGCTCGTTTCAACCTTGATAATAAATTGATTGGCTTTTATTTATGAATAGCAGTGTTCACTCGTCAACGAAGATGTAACCATAATTAACGTCTACTATGTTATTTTCCCACCCCGTAGAATTAGTTTAGGTTTGCTTAGGGTTTGCATACTTAACACATACGTTATATATATATATATATATATTAAATTTCCACCTCGTAGCTTATTTTTTCAACAAGGGTAATATTATGTTTGCTCTCGTAGAATATTGTTTTAGCATATATTCTGACGTGTTGATCTATAATTAATATAATTAATATTATAAATAATTATTTAAATTTTAATATTTATTCGATCAATCACTATTTAATATGTCAAAATATATGTTAAGAAGATAAATATATATTTAATGTGAAATCTCAACTACTTTATCGATTTCATTAGTATGTGTCAATTATTTGTGCCATAGCATATAGCTGTCAAACGAGCGAGCCGGCTCGAGCCAAATTTTTTTAAAAAAACCTCGAACGAGCCGGCTCGAATATGCGTGACAAATTATACAAAATTTTGTTTATATTTATTATTATTGGTAAGAAATAAACGAAAGCATCGAAGACCAGATCGGCGGCGAAAGTATTGGAACATTGTCAGCGCCTGTCCCCGAGGAGCTGTAATACTAAATTCCTTAACTAATTAAAATGTGACAGGTGGCTGCTTCCAGATCCTCGTCTTCTTAACGGGTCTCCACGTGGCACCCTCCATTTTCCTCGCTTCCCCGCTTTCATAACCACCTCTGCTTCTTTTTTCTCTCTCCTTTTACGTTTCCAGTCACCTGCCCTCCCCAATTTGCCGTCCGAGAGGCCTTAACCGCCTCTCATTGTCAGCGTAACCGCCGTTTCTTTCATTCCGATCAGCTGACTATGGTCTCCGTCGCTACCTGAACTCACCGCCGGCGTTCTTCACCGATCGCGTTGACGCGTTGCCGATGATCTCGTTGTTTGGCAGTCTACGATCACGTTACTGATTTTTTTTTCTTTTTTCTGATCAGAGCCGTATCTAGAGCTTGTTTATGGCGGAAGAGGTGTCCGACGGTTTGGTTTATCTTCATGGAGACCTCCATTTGAAGATCATTGAGGCTCGAAGCTTACCTAATATGGACTTGTTCTCTGAGCGTTTTCGTCGATTTTTTTCGACGTTTAATAAATGTGTTGCTCCGTTTTCCAAAAGGAGTGAACACCATCACCACCACCACAATATCATCACCAGCGATCCTTACGTTACCGTATGCCTTGCAGGAGCTACAGTTGCTCGTACTCGAGTGATTTCGAATTCGCAGAATCCTGTTTGGAATGAGAGCTTCGTTATTCCTCTGGCTCACCCCGTTTCACTGGTGGAGTTCCATGTGAAAGACAACGACGTTTTGGGGGCGGAGATGATCGGTACAGCAGTAGTGTCCGTGCAGAGAATCATTTCCGGTGAATCTATAAACGACTGGTTTCCAATAATAAACGCATTCGGGAAACCACCGAAGCCAGATTCAGCTGTTCGTCTGGAAATGACATTCATCAATTGCAAGGATAACCCGATCTACAGATACGGAATCGCAACCGATCCGCTTCATTTCGGGGTTCGTAATTGCTATTTTCCTGTACGGCCAGGGGGTTTCGTGACGCTTTATCAGGACGCTCACGTTCCGGATTCAGCTTTGGGGAAGATTGAATTGGATAGTAAGACTGAGTTTCATCACGAGAACTGCTGGGAGGATATTTGCCATGCCATTTTGGAGGCTCATCATTTGGTTTACATCGTTGGTTGGTCGATTTATCATAAGGTGAAGCTAGTGAGAGAGCCTACGAAACCGTTGCCCAGCGGTGGGAATTTGAACTTGGGAGAGTTGCTCAAGTACAAGTCCCAAGAAGGAGTGCGGGTTTTGTTGTTGGTTTGGGATGATAAAACTTCGCATAACAAATTTTTCATCAATACGGTAAGTTTTAAGTTCCAATCTCAACCCTGGATAATTCATTTCATTGAAGGTAAATAAACAACAAATGAAGCAATAAAATCACTCGGATGGCCATTAAATGTGAAAAAATCTGTATTTATCTTCTACTTAGTAATAATTTTAGCAATGACGTTGGGACATTAACTTTAATACAGAGTGGAGTAATGCAAACTCATGATGAAGAGACTCGGAAATTCTTCAAACATTCCTCTGTTACATGTGTACTCTCACCTCGATATGCCAGCAGCAAACTCAGCATTTTCAAGCAACAGGCACGCTTTATCCCATTGACCAGTGATGGTGCACTCTGTTTCCTTTTGAAAAATTATCAATGCTTTATTACTTTTATAAAACTTCTTT
>QAOC01017216.1:0-17634 GCA_003255005.1 Begonia fuchsioides
TCGCTCGGTCGCGCAGCGCAGCACGGGCCCAGGAGACACTGTCAGCGCCGTGTCAACCACAGCGAAGACCCAGCGCCCAAAGGACACGATCAGCGCCGTGTCAACCCAAGGCGGACCACGCAAAGACCCAGCGCACGCTCAACTCGAGCGGCCAGCGACACCACCGTGCTAGCCCAGCGCCCGACTATCCGTGCCAGCCCAACACATGACCGACAGTCAGCGCCGTGTCAACACCGGTCAGCGCCGTGTCAACACCGGTCAGCACCGTGTCAACCCGGGTCTCCGCACGTTCAAATCTCCAACGATCAGCCCGCGCTCACCATGTCAAAGCTCGGTCTCCGCACATTCAAACTCCAACGGGACGCCCGTGCACGCAATGTCAACCCCGGTCTACGCATGTTCAAAATCCGAAGACCATCTGTGCGCCACCTAAGCATCCCGCCGAGCTCCCAAACGGCTAAGTGCCATTCAAATATTCAAAGCTTCAAACGGATAGCTTCCACCGGCTAGTACACTTCAAATTCAAGTGTCAAACGGCTATCTCCCAAACGGCTACAAAGCATCAACGGCGAACGTGCATCCAAAGCTATCCGACGACTCTTTAATTATTTTCTTAAGTTTAATTTTATGTTTTATGTTGTCTATAAATTAAGACTTACATGCCTCATTGTAAGGAAGTTGAATTTGATAATTAAAAGTGCTTAGAGCCTTATTATCAATTCCATTTCCCGACGAGTCTTCTCCGTGAGTCCTTCTCGGCCAAGCCTCGTCAAACCTTGAGTGCANACGCCCGAACACTTTTCTCATTTACCGCAAACCATCATATTTTCCGACTCCCCGACGCACCCTCGTTGCCTTAGCACGCATCCCACGTACTTTAGGCACACCAGGGCCGATACGGTGTTGTGAGCTTCGGGGCGGGCCGTTGAGCGATCGCCTTGCCCTTTCTCTTGAATTGCCTCTCGACTCTTAGGGCCATTTGGATAAGCCCATCAAACGATTCTACGGGCTGCAACTCAACCACATCACCAATTTCATATCGTAGGCCTCGAGTAAACCGCGCCATTACTTGCGCCACGGGTTCAGCTAAGTCACACCAAATCCGTAATGTCTCAAAGTCCGTGAGATAGTCATCCACGCTGGAATTTCCTTGGCGAAGGCCTTGGAGCTGTAAAAATAGATCTTGACGGTAATGGCTCGGTACGAACCGTTTCCGCATCAAATCTTTCATTAATCTCCACGAATTAATTTCCTCCTCGTGGTCTCTTCTTCGTTGTGTACGAAGACTATTCCACCATAAGGATGCATAATCCGTGAGTTCCAAAGATGCCAATTGGACTTTAAGCTTTTCGGAATAATTGTAAAGGTCAAAAATTTTATCGACCTTTTCAATCCAATCAAAATATCGATCTCCATTGGAGGCTCCATAAAAGAGGGTAAGTGTACCTTGGGGAGCTTTCAATCTTCGTCGTGAACCGAGTAATTTTTGGGCTCATAATCATAGTCTTCCTCGGTGAGTCATATCCGAGCTTTCTCTGAGGTCTACCGATTCGGATCCTTTGATTGCTCAAGCGTCCAAATCGTCCAACTTCATGTTCATCATCCGATTCCTCCATAACCCGCACCATTCCCGAGCCATCATCAACCTCCCCGATCTTCCGATCATATTCACCATGCCATCTCACAATTTCCATCGTCAAGCTTCCGCAAAACCCCACATTATCGACCATTCCATCGACCGTTCACCAAATGCCCGAGCCAATCTATCTCGCACGCACATTCACCGATCACGACGTGCAAACCACACCGGCGTTGCACATCAGGCCGCACCCTTCATCGCGCCTGCCGCGCCATGGCCTGATGTACAACTAGAGTACATCACCGGCCTAGCCCCAATGAGCACGCCCATTTTCATTATTTTGGATGCTCATTTTGCAGAAAACTTAGCCTCAGAGACAATTTCCGAGGCGGGTCGGAAGCGGCCAGGAGTTGTGCTCAATTGGCGTCCAAGCACCTCCGACCATGACATGCCCGGTGCGCCAGACCGTGACACGCTCGGGGCTCCTGGCCACGACACACCCGGAGCCCACCCCCACGACCATGACCCAACGACCAACGAAGAATCGGTTGTCGTCCCTGCCGAAATCCTCTAGGATTTTTGCCCAATGAAATAAGTGACCGACATGGGAGAACGCTCGATCCAATTCACACGGATCGAGTGCTCACCCATGAAGACCGAGTCTTCGGCCACCTTGGTCAAAATTTTGGTCACATTTATTTTTATTTATTTTTATCTGCAAATAATTGTTGGAGAAGGAAGGAAAGCAGGCCCAAAGAGGATGAGAGAAAATACGGCTAAGTGTTGGAACGCATTGTTGGAGACCTTGGTCAACCTAAAAAGGGGCTTCGATCCACTCAAGGTCTTAGGCCGGATTTTATCGACCCCTTGACTTGATTATCTGATTAATAAGATTATTTGGTCAAGGGAAGGTCAAGGTTCAAATTGGCCTAAGCCAATTCCCCTATGTCTAAAGCATGATCAATCTGAAGACGCTATTTTGAACAAGCTCGCGCGCACCTGTGAGCCCAACGGGCCTTCATTCAAACTGACTGCACGCACGTCAACATTTGGTCAACTAAGGACGTCTGGAGTCTACGTTTCAAATTGGCCCGCGCCAATCCCCTGGTATCCGAAGGTCGATCAACCAGAGGTTGCCAATTTAAACGAGCCCGCGCGCGCCCATGAACAACGACGGATCTTCATTCAAATTAGCCGAGCGCGCACTTTCTCCAAGTCAACCGAGGAGCATCTGGAGTCTCCCTTTCAAATTGGCCCACTTCAATCCCTCAAAGCCCGGAGCTGGTCAACCCCCAGTCAACCATTCGAAAGAGCCTGCGCCCGCCCACGAGCATAATGGACCAACGTTCAAATTTGCTGAGCGCGTACCTTCACTCGGTCAACCCAAGACCTTCGGGATCTTCCATTTCAAAATGGCCCGCACACATCCTTTGAAGCCGGAGCTTGTTCAACCACCAGTTGACCATTTTGAAAGAACCGCGCGCACCCACCCTCGATCAATCGAAGGTCTTCCCTGGTCAATCACGGTCTCCATTCAAATTCAGTCGCACATATTCTTGTTTAGTCGAACCTTCAGCTGAAGAGGAGAATTTTTGGCATGGAGCACGGTCAACCCTCGGTCGCCATTTTGAAAAAGCCGAACGCGCCCACCCTCGGTCAATCGAAGGTCTCCATTCAAATTCAGCCGTGCATATCCCTAGTGGCTCGAGCCATCAGCCGAAGAGGAGCGTCTTTGGTCTCACCAAAGTCAAGGAAGAACTTTCCCGGTTGATCCAAGGCGTCCACCAAATCGTAGGGCTTAAACTTTTTCTTTCTCGTTTTTGTTTTAAGTGTTATTTAACTGTATCGGCCTTTCACTTGGAAGGTAGAGAGAGTTTTAATAAAAATTGTGCTACGCACCTTCTTCCTAACAAGTTGAAGCTCTTTTCGACGTCCACTTCTCCGGTGAGTCACATCCGGCCAAGCACGTCAGGCCTTGCACATACGATCGGTGTGTCACATCTGAGTGTAGGTAAGGTCTACCAACCAGACACTTTGATTGCTCAAGTGTCTGACTTGTCCAGCCATCTTAAACCAAAAGGTCTCTCGAGCCCATGGCCGCACCCTTCAGCGCGTGCAGTGCCATGGTTGCACCTCGAGAGCACGCTGCACCATGGCCACACGCCTAACGCGCGCTACGGGCCATGGCCACACCCTTCAGCGCGCACGCTGCGCCATGGCCGCACCCTTTAGCGCACGCTCCGTGCCATTGCCGCACCCTTCAGCGCTGGCGCCTTGGCATGGCCGCACCTCGACGCGTGAGTGCATTCCCATGGCGGCCCCCTCACCCTCGTGCCCCCGACTTGCCATGGCCGCACCACACCGTGCACTCACCCCTTGCCACGGGTTCCCTGTTTATCTTTTTGCGGCAAACGGTGTCTGATTGGGCTGAAATTTTAACCAGGGGTCCCACGGATTGCGAGGAGCTATTATTGAAGGTTTGGTGTGTTTTTGATTTTTTTCAATTTTTCATACTTTTCGAACGTCGGCCTTCCCTTTGACCAATTCTTTTTTGTCATGTTGCCTTTCACGGTGGGAAGCCATGTCGACACACTTAGGCTTTAAAGCAAATATGTGGACAAGCATTCAATGACACTGCCACTTGAACGCAATAGTGCAAATGCAATCCCAATGCACTTGTGCTTTGCTCCGATAACGTTAAGGATTGAGGGATACCTCTTGGATCACGAACAACGTTTGAAACTTTTGTAAAGTTCCCCGATTCTGTTCCTTGCTTTTTGTAAGTCTATGTTTGCACAACTTTTAACCTTTTGGAAAGTTCCTCGATTTCGTGCCTTTCCCTTTTGTATGTGTGTCTATGCTTACTCGACTTTTCAATATTTTGGCAAGTTCCTCGATACCTTCTTGTCTTACCTTTTTGTAAGTATATGTTTACTCGACTTTTCAAAGTTTTGGCAAGTTCCTCAATACCTTGCCTTACCTTTTGTTAGTCAATTTGACAAACTTTTTAACCAAACCATGCCTCGCGCCTTGTACTTGGGCAAGCCCTGATAGTGCCTTTGCTAGGCACTATCAAGATACTTGTCCTTGGGCGCGGTTTGATTGGGACTCGTTAATTTTCCGGAAAGAATGAAAGAAGCATAATGGAGGAACTTGGACATGCACTTCCACCTGCGCGTGCCTTCGCCTAGGGCACACCTTGATCGTACCTACGCTTGGCACAATGACACTTGGGCATGCCTTCCAAAATCCTACTTGTTCGGGACTTGGTCATTTTTCGGAAAAAAATAGAATGAGCCTTGCGGAGGTACTTGGGAGGGGAGGGACAAATTGATGCGACGTGAGGCTGTATCTCAGTGGATCGTGGCAGCAAGGCCACTCTGCCACTTACAATACCTCATCGTGTATCTAAGTCGTCTGCAAAGGATTCTACCTGCCGCTCGGTTGAAATAACACTTCAAGGTGGCCTGCGCAACGGCTCGGTTGCGACGGCTTAGCCAACAACGTGTGCCCTTGGGAGCCGAGGGCCCATACTACTGGTCGGTGATCAGGCGGCGCATGCGTCGATTCTAGCTCGAATTCTGACTTAGAGGCGTTCAGTCATAATCCAGCGCACGGTAGCTTCGTGCCTATACCCAGATGGTTCAATTAGTCTTTCGCCCCTATACCTATGTCAGATGAACGATTTGCACGTCAGTATTGCTGCGGGCCTTCACCAGAGTTTCCTCTGGCTTTGCCCCACTCAGGCATAGTTCACCATATTTCGGGTCCTGACACGCATGCTCACACTCAAACCCTTATCAAAAGATCAAGGTCGGTCGACGGTGTAACTCTCAAGGGGATCTCGCCACTCAGCTTCGGTGCGCCTCACGGGTTTTCTGGCCCATTGACTCGCACACATGTTAGACTCCTTGGTCCGTGTTTCAAGACGGGCCGAATGGGGAGCCCGTAGGCCGACGCCTAGAGCACGCTGATGCCTGAGCACGACAAGGTCGCGCGCTACTAGCCACGATCGGGGTGACGACGTCTCTGCGAGCACAACAAAGTCATGGGCTTGCGACGCCGCCCCAATCCTTCTCGTTCCACGCCTCGAGTTGATTGGCAGACCGGCTCATCGTTGTTCCACCTCTGACCAGGATGCGCCGCCGGCCCCCATCCGCCAACAATTTTAAGTACTCTTTGACTCTTTTCTCAAAGTCCTTTTCATCTTTCCCTCGTGGTACTTGTTTGCTATCGATCTCTCGCCAATATTTAGCCTTGAACCAAATTTACCGCCCGATTTGGGCTGCATTCCCAAACAACGCGACTCGTAGACAGTGCCTCATGGTGCGACATGGTCCGAGCGCAACAGGGCTCTCACCCTCTCTGGCACCCCCTTCCAGGGGACTTGAGCTCGGTCCGTCGCTGAGGATGCTTCTCCAGACTACAATTCGGATGCCGTAGGCTCCCGATTCACTCACTGTTACTAAGGGAATCCTTGTAAGTTTCTTTTCCTCCACTTATTGATATGCTTAAACTCAGTGGGTAATCATGCCTTACCTTGATTCACTTCGATGACGTCTGCTCGTTGTTCGTGTTTGAGTCGCCGACGCACTAGGGTCGTCAAGAGTTCTCCAAACCGCACCTTGCGAGCGCAACGTATTCGTCGAGGGCATGTCAACCAACTTCGATCGCACCGCGAGATGCCGAGGACTCTGTTTTAGACCAACCATAATCATTTCGCACGGGAGGCCAATGTCTGCGCCCCGACCACCTCTCCCAACCAGTTCGAGCAAAGCAGCAGCATAAGTCTACTTCGATGCACGCAATTGATGTGGCTTTTCTTTTGGTGCGGGGGCTACGATGCATGGCACCCAGGTAGGCATGCCCTCGGCCAGCAGGCTTCGGGTGCAACTTGCATTCAAAAACTCGATGGTTCACAGGATTCTGCATTTCACACCAAGTATCGCATTTCACTACATTCTTCATCGATGCGAGAGCTGAGATATCCATTGTCGAGAGTCGTTCGATATTTTTATCAAGTTCGCAACTACCTCTGCATGCCAACATCAGGACGAGGGTAAGCGTTCTATGTTACACATTCCTTGACGCAACTCGTGCCAGGGTTCGTTAGGGGGCAAGAGGCGTGCGAGGAAGGGCCGCACAAAAGCGGCCACAACCTCCGACATGCCCCACACCGTCCCGGGCAGTGAGGGAATTCGACAAGCTAGTTCACTGGTTTATCTGCATTTTGCAGGAATCGGCAATGATCCTTCTGCAGGTTCACCTACGAAAACCTTGTTACGATTTCTCCTTCCTCTAAATCATAAGGTTTAGTGGACTTCTCGCAATGTGGTAGGCAGGGAACCCGCCCACTTCGCCGCGATCCGAACACTTCACCGGACCATTCAACGGGCGGTGTGTACAAAGGGCAGGGGCATAGTCAACGCGAGCTGATGACTCACGCTTACTAGGAATTCCTCGTTTAAGACCAACAATTGCAACGATCTATCCCCATCACGATGAAATTTCAAAGACTACCCGGGCCTGTCTGCCAAGGCTATATACTCGTTGAATAAATCAGTGTAGCGCTTGAGTGGCCCAGAACATCTAAGGGTCACCTCTGCATAGCTAGTTAGCAGGCTGAGGTCTCGTTCGTTAACGGAATTAACCAGAAAAATCACTCCACCAACTAAGAACGGCCATGCACCACCACCCATAGAATCAAGAAAGAGCTCTCAGAGGTTGGTTAGGAGATTTCTCTCCCCAAGGCGATTTGGCGTTTTCTCACGGTTTCTCCATTTCTTCGTTGTTGGTGCCTTCCTCTCTGTGGCTTCTTGCTTTCTTTCTCTTGAATCGGTGCTAAAGTTCTTCCCTGGTTTGGTTTTGTGTTAAGATTTCTTACTGTTTCTTCGCTCCTGCAAGTGATCGGTTTTCTGGGTTAATCCATCCATTGGAACTACATTTTCTGCTTGCGGAGTTCCAGGTATTTTGTGCACTCTCTGGCTGTGACTCCCGTATTTGGTGAGTTCGTCGTTTTTCAGGTATTATCGTCTTCCCTGGAGTGGTTCCTCTCTGGTTTTCGTTGCTTTGGCCTTATGGTTTTTGGGTTGTTATTATTCTGAACAACGGAGACTCGAAGCTTGCTTCCCCGGATATCATTTCCTTCCCGGCATTTTCTGGTTTAATCTGCTATCTCTTCAGATTCTTCCTCCGTCCGAGATTCTTGGCCTATATTTCCTGGGTTTTCTGGGCAAAGTTACTTGTTCCCCCCCTCCGGGGGACCCCCGTGGGACTAAAATCTCAAGATCTTTGGTTGCTACTTCTGGGTTATTTACTCCCGATTATTATTCTCGGATTTGGTTCTTAAGTGTTCTTTAACTCCTGGATTTTATTATTCCCTGGTTTTGGATTTCATTCTTGCGTGTTCTGCTGTCCTCCTGGGTTCTCATTATTTGGTTCTCTCAATATTTTGCTTCCTGGGTATTCCTCACGGGGTGGACGTTTAAGTTTATTTGCAGCTATTTTCTGGATTTCTCCTCCAGAACCACGATCTTCTCCTGGGTTTACTGCGGATTATTCTTCAGCTCTGCCATTGAGCTTATTCCCTGGATGTTTTGACCGCTGATCATTCAACTCTCCTTCTCTGGTTTCCTCGCCGGATTTTTCTCAAGTGTTTTCCAGTTCTTTTGTGTTTTCACTATTTGAATCACGTTTCCTTCCAGGGTTTACTGCGGATTATTATTTAGCTCTATCATTGAGTTTATTCCCTGTGTGCTTCGTCCAATTCTCCTCTCCAGTTTCCTCGCCGGATAATCGAGCCGGAGACAGCCTCCCGTCGGCTTTCGCCACGTGTCCCATCATCCTGGAAACCTTCATCCTCTCATTACTCCCCTACCGCCTCCTCCCTCTATCTCTCTGCCAGGATATCATTCCCTAGGAGAGCAATCGATATTTGATCATTCCCGACGTTGGTCGTTGAACTTTGTTTGCTCCTATCGCCTGCCGCATTATTCCTCATTCTTGTTTTCTGATTCCATCTTAATTTCCATTCCCTAATCCCGTGGTATTACCCAGATCAAGTTAAGCCTCCTGCCAAGTGTCACTGTTTTCTACGTCCGCCCACATATCCCCTGCATGGCTTCCTCCCCCTCCACTTCCCGAATGCATGAGAATTATTCTCTGTAACTTTCATCCACGTCCCCTAAACCCAGTTCTCCTGGATATTCTCTGTTTGGCAATCTTGGCTTTTTGCTAGTTATTACCCACCTTCACACCCTCACTGCTACGTGTCACAATATTTTCGTCCTTCCACATTTCTTCTGCATGGCTTCCTCCTCCCCTTCCCCTTCCTGAGTGCTTACTAATTATTTTCAGCCACGTCATCTGCCCCTCCCCTCCCCCGTCCTCCCTCTCTGCGATTCCAGTCTTCCCTGAATCGCCTCTTGCAATATCATTTCGGGTCCGTCCCCTAAATGTTTTCCAGCTCTCCTGGATATTCTCTGATTGGAAAACCTTGGCATTCCGCTTCCTGGGTATTCAGTTTGCTTCTCTGGGGCTGAAGATACAATTCTTCAATCTGCAACTTTTGCTGGGTTTCTACTTAAGTATCTTGATCCTCACTGGTACATCCACAACCACGGCCTCACTTCCACGTGTCACCATGCCGAAGAAAATTATATTCAGTGAATTCATGGCTGATATGGATGAGCCGTGTATCTCAAATCCCCCAAAATCTGGGAAACGCACTAAAGATTCAAAAAAGGAAAAAAAGAAGGCGGCTGTGGTTGTCCCCCGACTTGATCCCGACCCGTCCCCCCCTCCCTCCATGGACTCTCCAGCTGGTCTTTCCATCCCTGATCCACCCCTGCCCCAGCTTTCCCTCTTGGAGGACGCTCCTCTAATAGTAAAAGCTGTAACCTCTCCTTCGCCCCCCTCCCTCCCTGATGTGCCACAGATTAGCACATCTAGAAGCGGAAGGCTCTAGCACCATGGACTTGGTCTCGAGTTTCTAAGCCAAGGCCGAGTCAATATTTTTTCTAACAAATGTGCTGATTTTGTAGGTGCCAACATGAAAAGGATGATCCAACCATCCTAGGTGATGGTTGTTTCAAACACCTTCCAGACCTTATTTGGCCAAGCATGCTTCTACAAAATTGTGGCCAACATCCTAAGGTTTCCATCATGGGGAAGATCATCAATTTTGGACAACGATTACCCGGTCAACCATCTCCATTACAGATGCATCCAGAGAGGGTGGCTATCCGAGAACAGCCCACACACCTTCCATCATGCAACCAATAGCCACGGCCTAATGGAGTCCAATGAAGAGCTGAAGGATGGAGTCCAATTTGGAACCTCTAAGGAGCGGCCTTACACGTGAAAAGATGAAGGAAAACATTGGCCCAAAAAGGAAGATTGTTGGTTTTTATTTATTTTGGTTTTTGAAAAAACCGGTTGTACTCTTCCTTGCATGGTTTGCGTGAAAACCATGCAAGTATGTTTGTCTCTCTTTTGTCTTAAGTTAGTAAACGTGGCTGCAAGTGGAAAGGTCTTAGGAAGCCTTAGGGGATGGGTTTTACCTTCCCTTAGTGACCATCACTCTTGTTAGTGATGAAAGTCAAGGGTGGGCCCCATTTACCATACATTGATGTTGGTTTAGCACTTAGGACTATAGGTGATAATCATGTGCCTTTTGTAGCTCGTGGGAAGGAGGGTTTTAACCTCCCTTTCTCAGCATTTTGTAGATAGAAAATGTTGAATGTTGAAGCTTGAAGCTCTCCCCATTTTCTCTCACGGCAAAGCAAATTCAAGGTGAGTAATATCCTTGATCTTTGGTTTGTAACGGTGTTGGTGCCTTGCTAGAGCCACTAAGCCCTATTCCAATCTCCCTTCCTCACTTGTTTAGGATCAAAGGCGAGTTTGGAAGTCCCATAGCTAACCTTCCATTTTGTTGTTTGCATTTGTGTTTTGTCTTTGTTGTTGGTTGCTGTTTTTTGGTGCTTACCCGAGTGAATTTGTTCAACAAAAGTCCAATTCGTGCCATTTCTGTGTTCCGTGAACAAAAGTCCCCAATTTTATGGCTGTGAGTTCCTCTTTCATGGCTTGAAATAACTGTTCTTTCCGTTTAGCCATAGCCACCTCCATTTAAAAGTTATGCTTGTGTTTTCCCACTGCTTCCTACCCGAGTTCCTGAAATCGGGCAACTCTGTCCATTAATTTTCTATCCAGCATAACTCCTAGCCTACTCATGGTTTTTCTGTGAAACCACTTGCATTGTATTCCCCTTTGATTGAAATTGTTTTCTGCTTATTTTTACGATCCCAGACTCCATGCATTGGAAGTTGTGTAGAAGTTTCCCCATCACCGCTGCACTGTTTTCTTCATGTTTGTCTGTTTGTGCATCTGAAAGTGTCTCCGTGTATTTTAATGTTCCGCACGTGCTTGTAAGCTGCAATTCGGGTCAAACTTAGTCCACTTCCTAAAGTTTCATTTGGCTGAGTTTATTTGACTTAATCCTGTATGCATTTGGAACATTAACCGTTACACCTCACTGTTTCTGTCTTGGACTTTCTCCTTGGCAGATTACCCTTGTGTCTTCTTTCTCCCGACACTTCTCATAACCCCGAGCGTGTCACTCCCGATCCTAGACCTGCCCCCCAAAGTTCCCCTCCATCCCCTTTCCACTGATAAGGGTCTCCTTAACAGCCCGCCAATCCGAAAATCCATCCACGATTCCCCCTCTCCCTTCCTCCCGGGTTCTCGAGTCGAGCATCATCCTCCCTCCCGACCTACCTCAAGCTTTCATGCGCCTTCATCCCCCCCTCCTCCCCTATCTGCTTCATTTGTTGACATGGTTAAAAACGGAAGGAATCTTGGTCAGGGTCATATTCTCTCATCTACCCACTGCAATGAAGAGATTATTCATCTTACTGAAGCTGATACCCTAAATATAAAAGATGACCTTGGTCATGTCCTGGTTGGTTTCTTCCCGAATAGACACCCGGGTAAAGTGGGTCTCCACAAGATCATTCAGGGTTGGAATGTCCCGGTTAAAACCATATCCAGTGCACAGGGCTGGATTACCTTTATCTTCCAAACTGCTGAGAGTTGTAGCAAAGTTCTCCGTGAAGGCCCCTATTCTATATTTGGCAAACCTCTATTATTAAAAGAACGGCCCGAATGGTTTATTTACGGAGATGAAAGCTTCAAAACTATTCCGGTTTGGGTTATCCTTGAAGAGCTGCCGCTGGAATGCTGGAGCAAATCTGCTTTGGAAAAAATCTCCTCCAACATTGGAAGGCCCTTGATGACTGATTATTTTACGAAAACTCTCGGTAAGACAGACTTTGCCCGAATCTTGATTGAGGTGGATTTGTCCAGGGATCTGATCAAGGAAGTGAAAATCATGAAACCTAATGGTCAAATTTTTATCCAGAAAGTCAGATACGAAACTGAACCAATTCTCTGCCCTAAATGCTCTATGCTTGGTCACAAAGCTGAAACTTGCAACCTCACTCCACTTCCTAAACTTCCCCCGGCCCCGAAAACTTCATCCCGCCCCCCTCCCTCTCTCCCCCGAGCCTCCCCCATCATTCCGAAACAATACATCCCCCCCATCCCCCCTTCCCCGCCCATCCCTCTCATCCCAGAAATCCCTTCCTCTCCTAAAGTCCCTCCAAACGATCAGCCTTCATGCTCTTCATCTTTTCCCATTCCTACCTCCCCCTCCGCTCCCTCCCTCCCCATCCCTGCATGTCCAGTGACAGTCTCCTGTGACCCTTGCCCCTCTTCTGTCCCCTCCCTTCAGACTCCCCTCCCTACTGATGGCGAGTCTCTCCCGGCTGAAGGCCTTCCAGACCTGGATCTGGCGCTTCAATCTGAATCGGATCATGCCACCTCTTTCCAGATTGTTACGAGAACTAAATCCGGGCGACCCCCGAAACCAAATGGCCCCTCCAATGTAAGTGGCACCAGATTGTCGTCATTCGCGGGATGCAAAAAAATCAAATCAGCAAGGGGTTCTGCCCCCTCCTCCCAATGATTTTTGCCACATGGAACGTAAGGGGTCTGAACTCGCCCCTTAAACAGGATGCGGTTTTCAACCTCATCCGTAGTTCGAATATTGACATCCTTGGTATCCTTGAGTCTAAATCATCTCTTTCAACTATACAATCCTTCATCTCCAGAAGGCTTCCTGGCTGGAATATTACTTCAAACTTTGACACTTCTCCAAATAGTCGGATCGCAATTATTTGGAATGAATGTAAGATTTCTGCTGCTATTTTAGAGGCCTCCCCGCAAGTTATCCACATGGCGTTATCCTGCAAAATCAGCAAGCTCTCCATCACAGCTTCCTTTATTTATGGCCTCCATTCCATAGCTACTCGGAATGTTCTTTGGTCTAATCTCTCCTCTTTTAATGAGCAGATCACCTCTCCGTGGATTCTTATGGGGGATTTTAATGCTATCATGTCTCTTGAGGATCGCAGAAGCAATTCTCGTGTTTCTTCCAGAGAAATCAATGGGCTTCGGGACTGCTGCTATTCTCTCGGCCTTCATGAGCTTAAATCTGGGGGCTGTTTCTTCACCTGGTCGAACGGATCCGTCTCTTCCAAGCTTGACAGAGCCCTTGTCAACAGCCAATGGATCCATCATTGCCCTCCCACTTCGGCCATCTTCCTCCCCCCGGGGCTTTCGGATCATTCCCCATGCGTGGTCTCCCTTCATTCTGCTCCCCCTCCTGGGAATCTCCCCTGGAAGTTTTTTAATATGTGGTCCCTGCACCCGGATTTTAAGCTGATTACTTCCTCTCTCTGGAATTCTGATATCTTGGGTTCAAAACAATTTATCCTTGCCTCCAAACTCAAGCTCCTTAAGCCCAAGCTCTCAGACTTAAATAAGAAGCACTTCCAACACATTTCCAGCCGTGTTTCTATGGCCAAAGATCATCTAGAAAGGGCCCAATCTTCCTTCCTCTCTGCTGTCTCCAATCCCCCCACGGTAAACCTAACTAGCCTGCAAAGAAACCTCTCTTTTCTTGGTAAAGCCGAGCTTGCCTTTTATCAGCAAAAAGCCAAAAGCAAGATCCTCCTTCAAGCCGACAAGCCCACAAAATTTTTTCATGCCTTAGCTCGTCGAAATGCAAAGAATAATTTCATTGCTTCCCTTACTAGAGAGGATGGTTCCGTGACTTCTTCCTTGGCTCAAATCCCTGCTGAGTTTATAAATTATTTCCAGAAATTACTCGGTGTCTCCCACCCGGTCACCCCGATTGAGGATTGCTATATTAGCTCGGGCCCCAAAATTTCTCCAGAATGCTGCCCAGCCCTTGTAAAAGATATCTCTTCTATGGAGATATTAGATGCTTTACGTAGTATTGGGTTTGACAAAGCTCCCGGCCCTGATGGTTATTCTTCTAAATTCTTTATCGATGCTTGGGATATTATTGGTGATGATTTTTCTCATGCTGTGGCTGACTTCTTCCGGTCCGGTCGTTTATTAAAGCAGCTCAATCATGGGATAATAGCCCTTATCCCAAAATCCAGCAATGCTCACGAGCCTAAAGATTTCCGTCCGATTACCTGCTGCAATGTTGTCTATAAAGTAATCTCTAAAATCTTGGCCAATCGTCTCACGGATTCTCTTTGCCCGATCATCGATCAAGCTCAATCAGCATTTGTAAAAGGGAGATCCATGACTGAGAACATTCACCTCATGCAGGAGCTCATCCGAAAATATAATTCCAGCAAAGCTTCGCCACGATGTTTCTTAAAAATTGATCTCTGGAAGGCTTTTGACACCATCTCATGGCCCTTTCTGAATTCTATCCTGTTAAAGCTGGGATATCCCCCTAAATTCGTAGCCTGGATTATGGAGTGCATTTCTTCTACCTCATTCTCCATCTCCCTAAATGGGAAAATGCATGGTTTCTTCAAGGGCTGCCGGGGTCTTCGGCAAGGTGACCCTCTTTCCCCTTATTTGTTTGTTATCTGCTTGGAATATCTCTCCAGGATCATTAAATCAAAGCTTCCAAATTCTGGATATAATTATCATCCGGCGTGTGAGCCCTTGGGAATCACTCACCTTGCCTTTGCTGACGACTTAATTCTCCTTTCAAGAGGAGACATCATCTCTGTTAAAGCTATCCTATCATGTATATATGAATTTAGTGATGCCTCGGGTCTATCCCTAAATACCCTCAAATCGAGCTTCTACTTGGCTGGTTCCTCCAATGATCTCCGGGCTAATATCAAAAGCCTCTCCGGCCTCGAGGAGGGGTTGCTGCCTTTTCGGTATTTAGGTATTCCTCTCTCCCCCCATAAGTTAAACCAAAACAATTATGAGGAGCTCTTCAACAAAATCAGGACATACATTGATATTTGGAGTGCCAAATCCCTAACTTATGCCGGTCGGGCGGAGCTTATTAAAAGTGTTATTCAAGGCGTGGAGTGTTTTTGGATGTCGGTCTTTGACCTCCCGGCTGCTGTCCGGCTGAAAATTACGCAATTATGCAGATCTTTTCTTTGGGGTAAACGGTTTTCTAACATCGCCTGGGACTTATGTTGTATGCCGAAAGATGAAGGGGGCTTGGGCTTAAAAAATCTGGATGTTTGGAACTCTGCCCTTCTTGCAAAAACGCTTTGGAATGTTCATAAAAAAAAGGACTCTCTTTGGGTCCGTTGGCTTCAGCATTACTATATGAAACCAGAAAATTTCTGGGATTGGTCCCCGGGTTACAGAGCTTCCCCATTGATTAAAAAGCTGCTCCAAATCCGGAATTTAATTCTTTGTAAATCTGGTTCGCAGCATAATGCCGATTCCCTCCTTGTTACATGGAGTTCATCTGCTCGCTCCAAGGGTCTCTCAATTGTTTACGACTTCTTCCGTCCTGTGGGTATCATCAAACCGGCCTTCAAAACCATTTGGTCCAAGAGTTATATTCCTAAGCATAGCTTCATTCTTTGGCTCGCCTACCATAACCGGTTGGCTACTAGGGATCGGCTCTCCTTCATTGACACTTCGCGGTGCTGTCTTTTTTGCAACTCCCATCCCGAGTCTTGCAGCCATATCTTCTTCGATTGTTGCTTCTCTCAAGAGGTCTGGAATGCTGTTAAGCTGAAATTTGGGTTCACAAGGAAAATGTCGACCATTGCGTGCGCCATTAAATGGATTATTAAGGAAGGAAAGCTGGGAAACAAAAAGCGAGCTTTCATTCTTAAGTGCCTCCTTGCTGCCTCGGTTTATCACATATGGGCAGCAAGAAATTCCAGATTTTTTGAGTCCTCTCACGCTCACCCGGGACAGATTGCTGATGGTATTGAGCGTAAAGTTTATAAAATTCTTTTCCCGGCCTACCCCGCCCTCTCTTCAAACATTGAAAGTCCCCCCTCCACGGACGGTCTTCCCTTGATACCATGCTAAGTTGGTTTTGCCTCTGTTTCACTTTGATGTTTGATTATGGTCTTTATATTTTGGTTTTCTGCTCTTAGGGCAGGTCGCTCTCTCTATCTTGATCTTTTGTAGTCTTCTTGCTTTGTTGCTTTGACTGCATTTGCTGACTTGGTTGCCCCGGTATCATTCCGGGTTCCTCCAATTTGTTTGGTTGTAATGACTAGCTACCCCGAGTCTTGTTGGATGAGTCTCCATCTTGTGGTTTCCTCCTCTTTTCTCAGGCCTCATGTTTCTCCTTCTCCCTTTTCTATATACACTTACTTATCAAAAAAAAAAAAAAAGAAAAAAAAAGAAAGAGCTCTCAGTCATAGGAAGTTAGGAATTCTCTCCACGGGTGAGCGATTCTCTTGCTACATCCTCCTGATCTTCTCCTCCTCCGCCATTCCATCCACCGCGGGAGCTGTTCACGAGTTTCATTCACGGAATCTCTAAGTTTCCTTCACGGTTTTACATTTTTACTCTCTGATTTGAGGGTTTCTCCTCCCTGGTTTTGTATCATTCTCTCGGATTTAAGGGGCTTTTAGGTGCTACCGGAAGCTAAGACTCTCTCTTCCCTTGCTTCCGGTGAGATTTTTATCTCCCAAGGTGCGATTCTTTGATTTTCTTCATCACAGAAGCTTTCGGTTTTGTCATCTTGAAGTCGCCAGAAGATTGGTTCCCTCCCGGGAAGGGGTTTTGGTTACACCGAAACTCCCTCGCCGGCGATTGCATCCTCGACGTTCCATCCCAGAAAGCTAGAGTTTAGTTTCATTCTCTTCTCCATTTGCTGTTTCTTCCTCCTTCCTCCCTCAAAACGCCATTGCCATCCTTTCCCCCTCACCGGAACTCCCTCGCCCGTAGCTAAACTCCCCTTATCTCCTCACCCTCTCCATCCTTTAGCTTAAAACCACCATTTTTGCCCTCCTCTCATCTTCCCGAACCCACCCATACCCTCCTCCTTGCTTGAATCCCATCCCTGCAACTTTCCCCTCGCCGGAATCTTTCTCCTTCATCTCCCCCTCCCGAAGCTCCCCACCTCCATATCTCCCTTTTCGCTCCATCCCTTAGCCTAAAACCACCATATTCGCACTCCCCTCACCTTCCTCGTTCCAACCATACCCCTCTTTTTGCTCGAATCCTCTTCTGTAATTTTGGCCTCGCCGGAACACCTCTAATCCGTCGCCGGAAATCCTTCGGCGTCCCCTGCACCACTCCCCGCGGCCCACCTACCAATTCTGTCGTCTAGTGCCCCCTGTCTGCCGACCTGCAAAGCCTGCTCGCCTGGCCGCCTGACCTTTCCCTTTTTGGCCCTACATTGACCCTGGCCGCCTCCCCAAAGCGCTGTAGTTTCCCTAAGTGTCCACCTGCAGCGCTGATCTGTTCTCACCAACCCCCATACCTGCTAGCCGCCCTGCCCCCCAGGCCCCCTGACGCCCATTTCTCCTGCCCAACCCGCCCGGTTAAATGGATAGCACTCTCCCCTCCAAACCGGGCCCAGACCACAAGAGGAAGTCCAAAAAGAAATCCTCTAAGTCCCGCCCAGCTGGCCCACTCCCCCTCCCCATGCCAGCCCCCCCATCCCCTCCTCACCCAGCCCATCCACCCTCTCCCCGCTCGGCCCATCCTTCCTCTCCCCGATCAAC